>JAODGC010037011.1:10000-21610 GCA_027574925.1 Ecitoglossa quadriceps | reverse complement strand
GAATGTTTATTTCATTAATTAATCAATTTCATAACTGCCTTTAGGTCTAGTGTCAAAGCAAATTTTAAGCATTGCCTCATTAAAATTTTACATTGTTCAAGAACATTCAATTTACACCTTGCATTTCCTGGTGTAATGATTTCATTGGTTTATATAAACAGCGCCCTCTTACGACAGAGAAGTTTAGCCACTTTGTAAAAAAATACTCAAGATTATTTCTATACAGATAGATCATTGCTAGTGTCGCCATCTAGTGCGGAAACTTCAACTATTCCAATTTTAGTTTGTCTACCTGAATGTTTCATCACTCTAAGACTGAAGACCTTGTAAAAGCGAGAGGATTGTATATAAAACGTTCTATAATCCAAATCTAATATTTGTTACTTTGATATACCCTCATGTTTAACATGAAGTAAGTTTGAACTAAATGCATTATTACCCACAGGTGACAAAATAAACGCCATCTGTGCATATCGCATGCGTGAAAGCTTGTATGCCACATTGTCACATCCATCACAGCAGCAAAGTTTGCGCATTAGATGAAATTACGATGTAGACGTGGAGGGCGGCGCGACAGTCGTCCCGATTTATAACTAAATACGTTTTCCGAGTATCACCCAATTTCACTAACAACAATCACCCTATATATGCGTTTGCAATATTTCTAGTTGAAACCGCGGTGGGGGCAGTTGCCAATTTTTCACCTAAGAAACGGCAAATGCCAAAAGTGGACCGACATTTTCACAGCCAACATTTTAAGAGCTCCAAATGCAAAGCAAGTAACTTACACATGAAGCAAGGAATGCAGTAAATTCCATAGACGTGCTGGGTATATTTTTATTTTATTTTTTCTACTCGTATTACTATACGGGTTTTTCCTTTGTTATTTTTATTTATCTACTACATTTTCTTGGGTCTTTTTCATTGCATATATTGCATAATATTCCCATGCCACGTTGTGTTTTACTTTGGAAATATACGAATACTAAATGAATAGCAAATATCATCTGTCCATTCTCTCCAGGACTTCAGTTGGTCACAGGAAAGGTTAGTTTTTGTATATCTGCATTACGTTAATTTGATGTAAGAAATTTAAGGACAATTTAATAATACGAAAGAGAAATATGTTGCACTGCTATAAATATTATTTAACGCGATAAGCGGATGTGTCAGGGATGTGTTAATGCAAGGCACTGAAACGTGGAAGAAGGATGTGAGCAAAAGGAGATAATCGAAGGAAGTGCGGGAACAAATGTAAATGGAAAAGATCGGTGCGTTTAGTGAAAGCCTCTTGGGTGGTACGAAGTTTGTTTTTCTTGCATTCGCTAGTGAATCAAGAGACCCAAACAGACGCTATAAATAACTAATTGACTCTTCTAAGCGTAAATTGTTGTTTTTATATCTACACAGCTATCTAGAACACAATCGATGGAAAATAAAGTAACACGTGGCAGATTTACAATTATGATGTTTATATAACACAGTATTGTACTAAATAATATTTTTGACTTTCTTCCAGCTACGTTAATAATCAGGGCGGATTTTTACATTTCTCTTTGACAATAAGAAATAATAAATTTATGGTGTCTGAACAAACTATAAACTGCCAAAAACGAATACATCTAGATTCCTATAGAGACCGAAGTATCTTCAGTATACTGAATATTAAAGAAGCGCTCATGCATAACATGAAAATAATAACACAAACCACTGGGATACTTGTAATTATTTAGTTTAAGCATTTCGCCAAAGAAAACTCGTAAATGCAGTTTCTCCCTCCGAGACTTATTTCCGGCTTGTTTCCGCTTTTATGTTCTTTGTCGAGCGTCTGCTTTCTTTATTCGTTACCACTTCGCCCGTCTGTTTCCTCACCTCACTTACTTTCAGCAGCGCGAAGCATCGTGGTGGAGGCGCCACGAGCTTGTTCATTATTTGCTTTATTTGCTTCCGGTGCTAGAAAGTACGCGAGAAGCGTCCTTGTACCAAGGCGTGCGTTTTTCCCATCCGATACTCTTAGGCCTTGCCCGGTTTTCCTCCGGTGTTGTGAGGTACTCGACGTTGTGAGGTACTGGGTGAGGGCGAATGAGTCAGGCGATGCAAGAAGGGTTGTTGGAAATGATTAATGCGATTTTTAGGAATCTTTTAACGGACATGAAAAAACTCCAGATCTAAAGATGTTGTTCTCGCAAGGGTCGAGTGTTGAAGAGATCCCGGCCGAAATAAGGAATACCAGCCTTGGGTCGAGCAATCATTTAGCAGCGCGTAAAAAATGAACAAACGCACTGAGCATAGCAGCAGAGGGAGGAAGCGCAAAGTTAGTGGAGCGGGAAACTTTTGCTACTTGCCGACGAAAAAAAGTTGGAATCTTGCAAGTGGTTTAAATGACACCAACTATAGGGTATATAATGTAATCTATTAAGTTGGGCAAGAAAACTTTATTATCGAAAAAGAGAATATCGGATTAGTTAAAATATACATAATTGGATTTACAGCAATAACTCCAATGTTTTTAAGCAAAACGAGAAACAGATGTTGCCTTAGTAAATCCGAATATCTTTGTTGGAAGCGTTACAATCTGAAGAGATATACTAATGATTTCAGTACGTTGCTTTCTTCAGTTTGAATTTGTTTGAGTTGGTATTGCTGATTTTAGCTGCCGAAGTTAGCCGAATCGAATGCTGCAGCATGTGGCCGTACATGACGCTAGCAGCGCAACCAGTGAAGAAGACACCATGCCGAAAGCTATAACCTCAAATATTTAGTGAATGTAAAAGTAAATTCATCTTAATACAATGAATATCAAACATTTCGTGACCAAACTAGCCGAGATTTGAATTTTTGCAGCTTGATAACAAGGTGAGCATAGCTTTTGATACTACTTATGTTCTTAATCTACATCAAAAAGAATCTTTTCATACCTAAAATAAATGCTCTTCTTTATACAATTACTTTCCTTTTCTTAAACATCCTCAATGTTTTACTGCTCTACAATTACATTAACTTCTGTAACATGTACTGATATGTGAAGAAATTTGAATACATTGTAAGCAAACGCCGGTTACTATCAATAAGTATTTCGGTTTCACAATGTATTTTTTGTCCATTGTATGTCATGTGATTATTCGTTTAACCAAATTAGTACAAGTACAAATCTGCAACCTCCCGAACAAATAGTTCAGCCACCAAACGGCTAATAGTGATACAAAGAAAATAATAATAACAATAAAGACAATGAATAAAAACCATATCAATTTGTAATGTACTTTTTCTTTGTTTTGCAGTTCCATGATCAAATAAATCTGCATCAATCAATATATAATTTGGTATTATGGGCTCCTCATTTACCTTTATGGTAAAATATAGTTTGTCGGCAATAGTCATCTAATACTATTCAAAAATTCAACACACGATTATAAACAAGTCGATATTGTGCTTCTACGTCACTAGTCATAACTGAGTAAGAAAGAAAATAAATTACTAATTAAACAAAACCTTACACATGCAAAATAAATTAAACGCTTGTTGCTGACAACTTAAAAAATATATTTACTTTGCCATGGCTGCATTTTAATGCTCAAATTCTACGCAGTTTGTTTCTAACTACACTTCAACAATAGCACAAAGTCCAAGGGCTCCAACTTTGCATACAAACTAGTATTTTTTATAAGAGGGAAAAATGAGTTAAAACAAAGAAAAACTATGCCAAAACTATCAATTTGCATTTACATTACGTACGGCACCATGGTTGGCCGTTTAATGTTTTGTTGTTGTTTTGTTGTTGGACTAATGAACATTTCCCTACAATGGAATCATAAACGTAGTGGGTGTGTCACATCACAAACGCAAACTAATTTATTAACCAAATTGCTAGGTTCATTGGAGAAAGTAATGTCAATCTCATAATTGTTTGTAAAAAATGACGTCTGATACTTCAACTAAATTTTCCAATGTTAAGGATTTTATTTGAAAAGGATATTTGCATTTCCTCTTTGACGTGTATAAGACGTGTTCATTATATAAATAAGTAAGTTTATTGATTACTTTCTGGTGAATAAAATTGATGGTGTTTTGAGTGCACACCTTGGACCAACTGTTTTAAGGTTAACCTCGCAGATCAATAAGACACATTTTCTAATTCTTATGTGAGTATAGAACATGAAGAGGAGCAAAGATTGTAGTTATCTAGCACATTTGTGTTCTGTTGTAAATTTATTCATGGATCGCATATCTTCGTTCCGCTCCCAATTATCTTCCGGATGTGGTCTATGTCTTTGCATTTTACCGTGGCAGGATTCTTTGTATGCCGGTGTGTCTAGTGTCACCTTATCTGATGTTCATGTTTTTATTGTATACAGTTTCGTTCTTAGTCGACGGTGGAATATTTATATTTATGTGTGAATAAATGCTATCAAAGCGTGTACGTTTGGTTGCATGCGTCAGGGAGTTGGAGCTATGCAGCCCATTCTACTTCAACGCAGATTTCAATTTTTTTTTCTTTTTCTAACAACATAGTAGTAAATAATCAAAAAATATTCTTTACTTCGTTCAAATAAATAACAGATATATTCGGTTTCAAATTGCATCACATAGTTTATGACACTTTTTGTATGTGTTTGAATATTTTTTGGCGTGTTGCTTACTTTAGTAGATTGAAATTTTTGTCAAAGTGTTTTTTTTCATTTACATTGCATATAGTTGGTAGCAAAAGAGTTGTGGGTATTTTTTTGTCGAAAAAATTTCAAGATTAAATTATTAATGATTTGGCATAAGGGTTGGAAGATTATTTAAAACTAGGTTTGGGTGCGTTTATTAGGAAGTTTTAGATTTTTTTATTTTATAGTGGTAAATGCTTTTATTGTCCCAAACAAACGGTTTAGCGACAGGACGGCCAGTGGTGGGAGGTTAAGTACGGTGTCGGTCGGTATTGGTAACAGCACACTCACAATTGCAGACCACAAAACCCTATACCCAGCATATGAGTACAAAAGCATTAAGAATGATAATGATATTGAAAGTTGTGTCAATATTATTGTTTTTTGTGGGAGTGTTTTTTTTAAGTGGAAAGCAAAAAAGGTGTTTTTTGGGGTGATTCATGTGTACTTCATTTCAATGTTGAGGTTGTTTTACCTCTGAAAGTTTATAGATTCCACTGGATTTAATAAAAATTGAGTGGAGTTAGACAGTTAGTATTTTGTTGAAATAATTTGTTGTTGGTTTGAAATGCTATGTTGCATTTTAATTTCTGAAAAAAACGAAGATTTAAGTAAATTAATGGATGTTATTGCCGGTTTATGTGAAAGTTAGGAATTTAGTTTTGTTTGTTAGATTAGTAATGCTTTGAGTTGTGTGTTGACATTTCTTTGTTATTTTCATAATGTTGTTAGATTTGATATTGTTTTGGAGATGTATTGATATTCATTGTATTGAAATAAATTTCCTTTAACACTCGCTCAATATTTGAGGTTATACTAATGATTTCAGTACGTTGTTTTCTGCAGTTTGAAATTGTTTGGGTTGGTATTGCTGATTTTAGCTGCCGAAGTTAGCCGAATCGAATGCTGCACCATGTGGCCGTAAGTGACGCTAGCAGCGCAACCAGTGAAGAAGACACCACGCCGAAAACTATAACCTCAAATATTTAGTGAATGTAAAAGTAAATTCATCTTAATACAATGAATAACAAACATTTCGTGACAAAACTGGCCGAGATGTGAATTTTTGCAGCTTGATAACAAGGTGAGCATAGCTTTTGGTACTACTTATGTTCTTAATCTACATCAAAAAGAATCTTTTCATACTTAAAATAAATGCTCTTCTTTGTACAATTACTTTCCTTTTCATAAACATCCTCAATGTTTTACTGCTCTACAATTACATTAACTTCAGTAACAGGTACTGATATGTGAATCAAGTTATTATCAATAAATATTTCGGTTTAACGGCGCATTTTTCGTCTATCGTATGTCATGTGATTGTTCTCATAACCAAATTAGTACAAGTAATAAATGCCAAAATGTCCCATATTTGACCAAACTGAGCCAGTCTACTTTACGTTATCATACTTGCCATCTGTCACATTGGTCCGAATTGATTTATGCAGTCGATAATAGACTTGATAATGTGGCATTGTTTCTACATTTCCGATTCCAGTGGTCGCCCTACATGCCAACGTGTTGGCTATCACAGGAAGGCGTAAAATATGTGGGCACTTTTTTCAGCGTGTGAGCAAGCACTGATCGGCTCCGTACGCATCGCTTTGACAACCTCACCGACCTTAATCGCCGCCGCCGCCGCCGCCGCCTCCACCGCGCCCGATTGCCTGGTCGAATGATTGATAGCTACCGCTTTTTATTCATTGTCGCAGTGCACGGCGGGTGATTTGTAAATAATTAATGGAAAGATTTTAGCAATGGTTTATAAAGTAATACGTACTACGAATAATATGAAGCAATTTACGCTTCTATCCATAATTTAAGGTTATACTATAAACTTTCTACAATATAGAGAGGCTGCAGTAGGACTTTCAAGGCAAGTCATATTTTTATCGAGATTACGGGTGATATAATCTTATAAATATTTTTTTTATAAACCTCGTTTTATCCAATGTATTTTATTTTTGTATTTTGGAATTCCCATTGTAAAATTTTTAAAGAAAAGAAGCTCTGCAGAAGTTTCGTTCAATTTACAACGAACTTGATATGAAACAGAAGCAAAGACCTGGTTTGTAGTATATCTGAGACATTAAAATTTAAATTGTCATACCGCGTCGTGAACCTTCCTTCCTACCTTCTAATTATCCTTCTCACGTGGCGTGTGTCTTTTCGTAAAGCCATGGCAGAAGTATTTTCGTTTGCTAGCCACAACGTCTAGTTACTTCTTATCTGTACCTTCGTTTATTTAATATTGATTTATTTTGTATTCTATAGAGTTGTGTTCCCGCCCCGCAAGTGATCAGCTGGCAAAAGATTTATTAATGGTTAAATAAAATGTTGGCAACGTGGTGGGGACGTTTATTTGGTTGCCTAGCTTAGTACTCAAAGTCTTAGGTTAAATTTTACTTCCATACATAATACACCTGCAATTTTTTAGTAAACAAAATCGAATCATTTTTAAACGGAAAATAATTGTATTAACTAATTAGAATCTAACTCCACCTAACATAACCTAACCTAAACATGCTGTACTATCCAAGATTTCTAATGAGCAATCTACCTTTGGACAAATTATCCTTTTCAATTTGCTTTAAAAAATTAGCTTTGATACATTTGACTAAATGTAACATGCTAATAATTCAAAACTGAATATTTTATGGTCAAAAAATAAATTATTGAACATTACTGCATTGGCCAACTCAATCCATTCTCTTTGTAGATAGTAATTAATTATGTTACCAGTAATTATAATATATAAATGAACGTCGTAAAATCTTGCACTTTGAAAAAAAACTAGTAAAATTTGCTTTGGTGAATTGGAGAAGGAATTTTATAAATTTTAAATTAACTTTTTCTAGTGTACTAAATTCGTCACATTTCAATAGAGAACGGCATATTACTATCTTCTGCTTGCTACATTTTAAATACCAATACTACACAAATAACAATAGAGTAATAATATCCTTGGCAATTGTTTGTAATTGCGTTTTACTTGAGCATGATGTTTATCTAAAATGGTTTTATTTTCACACTCAGGTGATATGAGATCATTTGAATATCATAAACACGCCGCCATCCAGGTGCGCGTGTCATAAAGTAGAAAACTATGAAATAAATATAAACACACATCGTGATGTGGTTGCAAGTAAACCATTCAGCATATGCCTTATGGTAAAAAAACGTAAGGGCGAGATGTGCGCGTATCAAATGATTTCTCGTACGAAATGTTTGGTTCATGCAAATCGCCAGAGTCGTATTTGTTCGGATGGCGTAACGGATCGTTTTGGCGCTGTCAAAAAGTTTCTAAAGTTTAAATCGGCAAAGTTTACGTGGCATTGCTCGTGCATGGAAGTATAACAAATAACGCAATGCAAGTTCCCATCACGCTCTGTACTTACAATTCTACTGCTTTCGTGCTCCTGTATCGCGGAGAATATTGTGAGCAAGTTCGTGGAAGATTTGAAGGAAACTGCACAAGTTATGTCAATCAGAGTCACTGGTTTAGTTCCAAACACTCAAATTGCCCAAGGGTTATTGTGGTATTGTTTGCCTATAATTTATAATCCACTATCGCGCGCATGTGTTACTTAAATGATGTGCTTCGTAATTTTCCACGTTGATGAATAATTGGTGCGCGTATGCGATTGCCGTATTGTGCGTTTCCCAATCACTGGAAGCTCTCGCCGCGTGAAGCAAAAGCGCACTGAGGACCGCCGCTGCGGGCCGGCTGCGTGAGCACAGTGGGGGCGGCCGAGTGTGGCAGACGCAAGCGCCAAGCGTGCCACGCGTCCGGCGTATCCTTTGCGCCGCGCCGGCATTCAAACAAGCGCAAACTTATGCCCGCTAGGAGATTCCGCGCGAGATTCGGCTGCTGGGATTTTTCATTTCCTTCTTCGCACGCTCGCCGCCAGTCATCGCGACGACAACGGCGGCTACTGTGCGCTAAAATTCGAGCGAGGATTTGCGCGCAAACAGTAAGCCGACGACGATGCGCACGTGGAGGCTTAGCAGAATAAATTTGTTGAATGCCGGAAAAGTGGGCCAATTGTTATGTAACTTACTCAAATTGGATTTTTATTGGTTTCCAGCTCAAAAATGTAAACAAGTTGTTTGTATGGGACAATCACACATCATATATATTTTTCTGTACCTACTTCCATATAAATTCGATTGAAAATACACTTTTGCTTGTTTTCAAATAATTCTACTACTAACCCTATCAAAAGGAAGAACAATTTTCAGTTTGTCACTAAATGCATTATATTCAAGCTTAAAGTACAAAGTTATGTAACTTGCCTTTAAAAACAATTAGTAATAACTATCTTAGGTACATGCAATAGGCAACCAGTATCACAACCAACGCAGCAACACTACTCTAGCGCTACTCTAGCGGATATATTAAATACTAGAATTGAAAGTATGTACTTCTAATCTTAGTAGATATTGGTCGCATGTAACATTATAATGTGTTTGGGGGGTGGCAGGGTGTTTATAATTAATTAAGCTAATTGTCATAACCTAACAAATATTATTCTGGGTAAGTGCATGGTTCGAAAAGATAAAATTATTCTTTTGTAAATCAAAGCACTGCAAAGTTTTTTTTATCTCACAACTACTGTCACTCTCCAATTCTCTCAAAAACTTATTGTCATTTGCCAGCAAGAAATAATTAATATTTAAACTTTATAACGTAGACCATATGATATAAGAAAAATAACATCTTTATTTTCTAATCCACATGTAATTTCTTTTGAATTGCAGTTGTAATAAGATTTGACGTTGTTGTTTAAAAAAAACAACAACAATAAAGAAGACTATGCAAATTGACAATGTTGGACCAAAGAGACATGGCATCGGCTGAATGATTTGGATGTGAAATGCACCTGAAATGTGTTTACGTTATTGCCGATATTAGCCACAAACAGGAAACAAGCAATAAACAAAATTGAAGTTTTAATTATTCAATAAATTTTTGTTCGTAATGAGATTGTAATTTCAGCTTTAAATTGAAAGTTACTTGAAATCATAGTTCATGTCAGATTTTAATGAAAAAATATTTCAACAGAAATATTGCCTAATATGTGCATCGGTATTCTAAATTACTGAAATTCAGAATTGCAGTTTTTTCCCATTTTTGCAATATCAAAATCTCTAAATACTGCTTCCTTGGATATGAATAATAATTTAATTAATTTTATAATTCCCTATACCAAGCATATATGCCAAATCATACTGATGACGTTGTAGTCGTGGGTGGGTTAAAATGTTTGCCTAGCAAATAGACACCGCCGCCAGCAATGGACAAACAAACGTGTAAACCCTCTCATCCTATATGTGATTGACAATAAGCAACCTTTTTCTAGGGTCCCAAGATTTACAGTGGAGACAAAGATAGGAATAATTAGGCCTGTCTAACCAAGCGTCCAAGAAAATATAGGTATGCAGTTGTAATGTACCAACACATCCTGCATTGCTACTCCCGTTACCTCCCTGATCCTTAATTCCCATATGGACTCATTTTCTAACTGAGTCTTATGTAGAAGTATGCAAGGCGATTTGTTTGGTACAGACCAACCTGCTAGATATAAATGGTTGATGAACTGCGACGAGCAGCGAGCGTAATGCGCAGTGGGCGGCAGGTAAAGCAGAGGGCATGCAAATGGAAGGTGGGGTAACATGATTTGCATATTGTTTGATAACATTGGGCGTAAATGAGGTAACTTTTGGCAATTTTGGTTTGCGTTACTTTAAGGTTTGTAGCTTTGAGTACATTAGTGAAAGGATCACTTTTGAATAATTTCAGTGTTGAAAATTATACATCGGAAAATGGATAGGGTTTAAAGTGTATTAAAGTACACTTAATAAACTATAAATTATATGAATAATTTATTATTTATATTTTTTATTTATATAAATAAATTGTTTTAAATGTTATGTTTACCTGGCACGTAGTTTTATTCCAATATTATAATTAATAAGAAATTGAGTATTGAGCAGAGTTTTCAAAGGAAAATTGAAGGCAAAAGCAACACTGAGGTCTAAAACCTTTTCTGAGTAGAAAGTGAAGGTGACGAGTGTCAGTATGGTATTACTGCAATTAAAGTTAAGAAAACGCGTATTGGGGGTAAAACGGTTTTATTGCGTAAATCAGATTGTAGGGTTAAAAAGTGAATATTAAAGTGGTTGTATTTGAATTTGCACGTATCGCGTACCAGTTATGCCAGATGAGCTAATTTCCAATTACATCGTATTGTCGTCGGGAAGAGAATGGTAATAGACCGTTTATAAGCTAGGGTAAGAGAATCCGTTGAGGTCTGCGGGACCAGAACCTTCGCAAGTTGGAGATAGCGTGCCAGCCACCATTTTAGTGACAAAACTAGGCACAGGTGAGAAATTAATACCAGATACCGCCATCAATACGTGTGAGCAGATTTAGTGGTGATGACTACCAAATGGAGAAGGCGCTGGATTAGTTGTGGGCGTTTGAGGTATCCACGTGAATAGGGCGCTGGGAAGAAGAAATCATGGTAGAAACAGCGCAACAACATTGATACTGCGCGCACCTGGTTTGATGCCTGTCAGAATGAGTTGAAGACGTGAAAGATTCTGGGTATATTTTTAAGGGCTTTTCCTTCACGGCTTTTTTTCCTGGACCGGATGGGACAGGTACGGATGAGGCGCCAAGAACCTAAGGAGAGTATGTTTACGTACCCTCACAAAAAATATGCATTGTGCATAATCCTGAGGCTTATAATTAAAAAATTCAAACAAAAGATATTAGTTCGCATGTTCAGGGGTAAAATTTATTGAAGATATGAAACGAATGATAAAGGGCAACTCCCAGGTGTTTTGGTTGTAATGAAGTGAATTACAGGCCTCACCACTAAGGGTATGGGGAACTATGTGTGGTAGAGATAGCCGAAACAATAAGTGAATATCCGTAGAAAGTCACTATAAG
>JAODGC010036789.1:45711-69457 GCA_027574925.1 Ecitoglossa quadriceps | reverse complement strand
CCTACTACTACTGCAACTGCTCACATCACGAACGGAAACACAAAATGTTGATACCCGCGTTTCGATCTGTTCTATGCGTCACAGATAGACGCCTAGACTACAATAATTGTACCCACACACGTTGCAAAGTCGCAAATGTTTGCTAACTCTGTAGAACACTATTTTAGAGCATTTTTGTACTAAACACAACGGAGATCAAGCGAGGTGACAGCAGAGACGCAGCAGTGTGCTAGTTGCATGTGGTTTGAATTTAAATGATGAACTTTTTGTAAAAATACCTATAAGTAGCTTTGACAGATGTGAAAGGTTGTATTTAAATTATTATTAGTGATGTTCCACTCCCGCGGAGTTACCTGCCACCCTAGTTGGTATTGTAAACCATTTTCATTAGAGGGATCCTCGCTTTGTGGTGTGTGATGGGGAACGTATTGTTTGTTACCCATGCCGGTCACAGACTGACACCACACCCGACCTGCCACTACCTAACCCGCGAGCTAGCAGTATTAATGCAATTTCGTGCACGTAAAGTGTGTATGCACTACTCATGAAGGTTTAGCCCATGCGTTCAGATTAGTTATGCCTGCAATTGTGAGGAATAGGACATAGACTGAGGCATGTTGTTTTCAACTGTTCTAAAACAGATTACTCGTGAAACGTTCTACATGGGTTGAATGGGATGACAATCCACAAATTTCTTCATAAGGAATTTGCAACGCAACAACACAAGATTTTTGTAACAACGCAACTAACATTGTTATAAAGCTAGCTGATATTACTACTAGTGAGCATTCAACAACGCCCCTGACAATCTTGCCATCAATCTTGCTCGCCCATCGGTTGAAAGTACAACGGATCCAGCGGAGGTGTTGGCAGGATTTGAACCCATGTTGCTAAACTTGCCAAGTGAGAGGCACTTGTATCTAAGTTATATTTGTCAAAAACGTTTGAAAGTGCGATAAGTTTTGGGTTAGTTGTGGTAACTTCCAGGCACCTCCACCAAAATGCCAAAACACTCTCTTTATGATCAATATCGTCAACAAATAATTGATTTGTGTTTCGTTGATTTTGGTTACAATGAACATCACTTAATGTATTAAGACTAGTTTACAAAATATTTAATGTTTAAAAACGTTGTCGGTTTGTTGGCTTCTTCACTTTAGCCATTTTTGTTACAAAATCTAATATTTAGTAAATGGTGGAGAAAATTCATCCTAATACAATGAATAATTGAATATGTTAATATTTAATGTTTTACATTACCGAGTAATAAAAATGCAAAGCAATATTGGAGCAACAATGCCTTTCGTTATATCAGCAGTTTTCAGCTTCTTCTGCCTTTCGACCAATTTTTCTTCTGTTGTTTAATAATATCCCTTGGACCCTGCTATACTACAAAACATGAATATTTATGTACTAAACAAACATTCATTTAATATGAAAAATTATTTATTATTTGCATTCTTCAGAAATGAACGAGCCCATATGTTGTCCTCCCTAACTTTTAAACTACGCGAATATGTACAAAATACAACTTAAATACATTATTGATCGCTATGTTAATCAAAAGGGATAAGAAATAGAGTATGATGTTAAAAGAACGAAAGATAATACAGCAAAATGAACATTATAGGCCCACTATAGTCAAAATAAAATAATTCGGATTCAATTCACTAAGAAACAATTCACATTCGCAATTCAAGTTAAACTTAATTAACATAAAAAACATTTACAACGCGATGAGCATTTTTCAATGTTCATTTGTTTCATTTATAATTTCGCATGATTCCGGTATTGGTCGATAAATTTCTAACATAAAAACCAAACAGATACGCAATAACAACAATTGGATTAATCCATTTTCAATAATCAACAGTATTTTGTCTGCAACTTTGCATTTTCACATTTCAATCAGCCTTTTCTATAATTCCCTTGTAAAGAAGGTTCTAGTTCACCCGAAATCTCTCACGTAATTTCCAGTGCTCGTCCGCATCCTCCAAATAGCTATCCAATGTATCCATTGCAACATATTACACAACATAGAATGATAACGTCCGTATACAACATGCCAAACCGTTATAATTGACATTTCATTCGACCCATCATTACTAAATCTAAAAGAATTTGTCGAACCGTCTCGTTATTAGATATATACAAATTAACAGGTGTACAACAAAAACTTGAACACCAAAGAGACAAAATTGTTTTGAAGTACGAAACAAGTGCTAGAAATTAATTCTTGATACAATATAAGTAAACGACAAATAACTTATAATTCTCATAAATGTCTTCTCCTCCATTTTTGCGCCCCGCAAATTTACATTATTTATATTTAAGTAAACTCCTATTATCAAACGTGAAAAATCGATTACTGCAAACTAAAATTTAAAGTATGTTAACATAACTTTGGTAAATCTACGCAAATGTTAGAATCTTACTGCTGATGGAGTGATTGCGTGCACCAATAATGAAATGTTTTGTAACTATGCATAAAATAAATATTCATGTATTCCGTAGGAAGATAATGTCATTGCATTCGCAATGATATTTTTCATATTAACTTGAAAGTCAGTCCTCATCAAAAACGATTCTAGCGCAAACGGTAATCCCTTCTGTTTTCCGAAAATAAATAATGGTATCACGAATGGTACTGATTTTGTTTTGTCAAATTATGTTACCAAATAAGCAACCAATTAGTGTGATCGATCACTAGATATGTCCTAATATTTGCTATACACAAGATTCTTCAAATCAGTTCAGACACTGTTCACTTAATCAATGTTAAACACGAAACCAAAATTAGGTATAATTAGAAATTAGTTGATTATAATTACAATATGTACAATCTGCGTTGTGTCAAAAATATAATTATTGGATGAATCCAAATAGCCCAATGACATGTGCATCTTTGATTGGTCAACAGTCATAATTAGTTCTCTATATCTCTGAAGTGTAAATATTTTTTTGGTGCATTTCACATCATTTGAACTGAGTCATATTCTCTGCGTTCGCTCACAAAAATATTCATAACGAGATAAATTTGTTCCTTGTATTCGTGTCTACCCTACCGAGCAATATGCGTTTTAAATACAAGTTCGTGTTCATTGAGGCACTTTTTGAATCAATTATCCTTGTAATCAATATACACGTACACAATTCACTTCGAATGCTGTCAATTTGCATCAAGAGTTCGCCCTCGCCCCCTTAGAGTTTTGATTGGGACTTGTAGGTCGTGACCGCGATTTGTTTGAGATCGTCACTGTTTGTGGAATTACAGTCAAGCTCTTAGGGATTTTCGGTAGATTTATGGGCATCTTGTTATCTACGCTTAGTGGAAGTGCTGGTGTAATAGTTACACCCTTAGCCTCGATTTTCTCAAACTTGGTGCTATCCATGGAATTATTCTCCTCTTGGTCTGACGTGTTCGGACTCGCGTTCTTCAATTTATTCGCTGTCGACTTGAGTAATGAATTGGGATTTGAAGCAGGTCCTGTCTTCATTGTCTCCTGTAGACGTTTCTGTCGTAGGTCATATGTACGCTTGATAGCACACATCTTTTTGTAGTCCTCCATCGTAATGTGGTACGGTTTTCCACCAGAGATAACTTGAACTAAACCAGGTTTCTTCTCAGGCTTCGCCGTGGGGTCGATGGGAATCAACTTAGGTCGCCAGTTTTTAGTAATCGGGAATTTAATCTTTTGCGATTGTGGTTTGGAATTAGTGGCTAGTTTATTCGATTGTTGAAGTGAAATAAGTCCAGGTGGTTTCGACCTGGGGGCAGGAACTGTTGTAACCGTCGCCGTTACCGAGGGTTGTTGTGAGAGTGAAGTTGACGTTGCTGTAATTGCATTCACAGCTGGACTGTGTGAGCGGGTACCTGATGGTGGAATAACTTGTTGAACCACAGGTGTTAAAGGTACCACATTTGCACCAGCTATTGTATTTGCCTGTGCTATAGTGAGAGGGATGTTTTTAGGAAGCTGCGCGTGGTTAATCATCGGAGCATTGGGTGTTGACATCGCAACCGGTATAATCGACGTATTTAGCTTGTCTATTTTCTCTAAAGTCTTGTCTACTGGTTTCTCTGCATCCCTGATTGAGGTGTTGAATGACAGCTTTGGGTTGTTGAACGGCAACATAGTTAATGGTTGCACGGATCCAGCCGCGCTAGATATGTTATCATACGCCCTCAGACGACTTTGAACAGATTCCGTGTAACTAACAGATAAGTTACACGCTTTCGATGATAACACCAAATCTCCATTACGGAAATACTTCTCCAACAATACCAAATGCCTTAGGAAACTACTCTGACTTCCATAAGGTTTCTGTAATTCTTGCCATAGCGCCTTGGTATCAGGATCATATTGAATTGTACTTGTACACTTTTCCCACCCCTCTGGGGTGCGCTCCTTTATGTTATTGAAGTCAATATTCCCATTGAGAGGCACGTCCTCTTCGCCAGGGAACATTTGCCTTATAGAAATTGACGGATTGGACCCTAATCTTTGCACTGCAATATCACTACGCATTCGCTTCTTTTCCTGCGCTTCCGCTTTCGATATACGCCGAATTGACAATGTTGATGATTGTGTCTGCTTCTTGGTGATCTCTACATCATTTAAACCCTCAATTGCAATGTTTGGAATAAGATTCCTGTAGTCGACGGTGTAATCACTAGGGCTGTCTGGACGCGAGTCCGATGAGGGCAGAATATCGTTGGGTTCATCACTGTGAATGTCGACTTGTGGCTCTAGTATGGGTGGATCATGATTATGCCGCCGCTTTCGTTTCTTGACAGACGGATCGGATCTTTCATGCTTTAACGGTGCTTGAATTGGTTCCGTTGTATCGCAGTCATCCATTGGCTCAACGTTGTGGAAATGGAGTAGTCTAGAGAGAAAAATTCGTATAAAAACCTCCTGACTTGCGGAGATCCGCAATTAGTTTACCTCTTTTTATAGTCGAAGAAGAAATTTGATGCTTCATGGGTAAATTCCTCCCCATTCTTTAGAACAAGTGTAGCAAAATACCGGCACAGTTTGCAAACCACGGGCTTCTCATTAAGCTTTACTGGAATGGACATCATATTCAACATATTCTGCAATTCGTTTGACTCTGATCCCAAATAATGAATGTGATTACGCGCCAAACGTCTTTTACACATGGCACAAACCATTAGATGCTCTACTGCTGCGTAATGCTCCTTGCAAGTTGGAATTGAGTGCAGACCAGGATTGTCCAAATCAATGTTGATCTAAACGCAATTAAATCAACACAAATCACATTCACCAATCAACTCCTTCACTTGGAGTTGCAGTCCGAAATACTTACCACTTGACAAACAACCTTCCTCATCTTGATCAACCACTTTCGTTTAAGGATATTAGACGCGACCTCATTGCATCCAAGAACATGGCAGTGATTTTGCCTTGGAGCAGGAGCTACCAACGCATTTCTCTTCACCGATTTACTCATGTAGGCTTGCATATTAACTTTACGGTCGACATGGCGATAGCAAGCGTCGCACAAGCAAGAATCACGTGTCAAGTGCTTCTCATCTAGTCAATAATAAGTAAATTAGCAAATGAAACTACCTGAGGGTGTCAAGTCAAACTTACTCGCAAGAATCTTATCTTGTCGTTCTTCAGTCTTGATTTGTGCAATGTGGCACGGAGTATCAAACAAGCCAAACTTCCCGAAGCAGTACGAACATTCATCCTTGCACAAACGCCCAGGATGGATGCTGAATGAACTGGCTTTCTCCGGAATGACCAAAGCCTTCCCAGGTGCAGCACTCTCTTCGTTCTGATTAGTATCGCCGTCCGAAGTATGTTCACTGCTGCCGTCTGAAAGGCAATTCACTGAATCGTTTCATAAGTTTCCGTTCAAGTGCGCGGTTTTCACTATAAGTAGTGCAAAGTCATGTAAAGCTAGTAGCAACTAATTATAAGATATTTTCATACGACCCTACCATGCAATTGCAAGGTAAAAACCTGCAACTTTTAGGATTTAAGAACTGATAGCAATTCCGAAGATTAATGTCATTAATGAGAGCGTATTGCAGATTCTAGACTGGAAGTATAATACTGTGATCGCATTTCAAACTAATGTAGAGTTTGTACCCAAAACCATTATTTACCCATGTTAGAGCGATTAAAATAGTGTGATTTGCGCTGCGCACCAGCGGTATCTGATGATTGACTGCCATGATGTTTCCAACTCGAACTCTAAACAAAAACAAAGACCAAATAAATACAATAGGAGTTTTCCTTTATGATAAAGCACAGGTAAAGACCTAGGACCAACCTCATTCATTATCTTGTATTCATCCTCATCAACTTTGTCTGAATTGTCTTTATTTCCACCGCTGCGTCCTTTCTTTTGAAGCGTCATCTTGATAGGATTTCTCGCCGACTTCTTCTTCTCCCCGCATCTATTTAACTTAATCACTGTCTTCAAAGTGCCAGTGTAATTGTCAGACTTTGGAACCTTATTCTTGCGCGCCTCCTCAGCTTCCTGCAGAGTTTGCAATCCCAACGCCTTCAGAATCTGCGACTTTTCCGCTAAGGACTCCGGAGAATCATCAATACCCGGAGAGCTGCCTTTAGTCTCATTCGATGGAGAGTCAGCATTAACCGTTGAAGGAGTGCTTTGTCGCGTTGTACTATCCTTAAGATCATTCCGACTTAAAATGTCTATAAGTTCTGCCTCCGCATCCTCTACAGTATCTTCTTCCATAGGCTCGACGAGGGTTGATTCAGCCATTTGCGAGTTGACTTCATCGCTCTCATCGTTAACTTCCTCGGCAGTCACTGTAATATCCGGGCCTAATGCTATTCCCACTACGGATAAAGTGTTCATCGTTGTAGAAGGCAGTTGTGTTGTGTCTTTTGCTTCATCCTCAGAGGTTTTAGTTTTCCTCATCGAAGAACGCGTTTTCCTTCTTTCGACCTCCGGAACCTCCTCAGTTATAGTGACACCTTTATCATTGAATGCTTGTTTCATGATGCCTAACAATTTTGGCACGTCAGCAACAAAGTCAGTCTTCACCGGTGTTGTAGGTTCACTTTTGACGGTTAAATTAGAATTTGTATCCCGGTCGGTATCATGCGCGGCTGAGGTGCTAGAGGCTGCCGCCTCCATAGATAAACTTCGTTTGATAGCGGCAGAAACATTCTCCACAATTTGCTTTTCTTCTTCGGTGTCGGGTTGATTATTTTCCAGAGTTTCCAATATCTCCTTCTTTAGCTGCATCTCTTTTTCCTTATCGGTTTCCGGGTCAATGTCCAGTTTAGATGTAGTGTCCTGATCTTTCTCTTTGTCTTCAGGTGCTACTGAATCGTGCAATGAGGATGATAGACTACTGTCTGATTCATAACCAGATATTTTCGATATGTCATTGCCACTAAAATCGGACGCCAAACGCCTTCGCATTTTATACTCAGAATCCAGTCCATCAAACAGAGGAAACTTTTGTAGCCGCCTAGTTCTTCCATTGCGTAAAATACGTATAGGCGATTCAAACCGTCCTCCAGTCTTTGAGTCTCTCCTTGGTCGTCCTGGTCCTTGTCGCCTAGACTTAGATGCTGATTTCGGCAAAGTAACAATCAACGCTGAGTCATCATAGATTTTAACGTCATTAATCGTAACAGGAAACCTTTCGATACTGTGACGCCTCTGAATTTCCACTTTCGCGACCTTGGACACATCTAGATTCAACCAGTCTATCATATAGCTATCGGAACCATCGAGCGTATGTAGAGGAGCCGGCGCGTCCTCCAAAACGGTTTCATCTAGAGCCACATTTTTCATATTATTATCTGCAATAGGTAGTTGACTAACTGGATTTAGAGAAGGTTTTGCTTTCTTGGGTGGCCTCCCCGCTTTTCTAGGAGCATCTTTGACCACCTCAACAGCTTGGAGCACTGGCATAGGAACATCATCATCATCCGGCTCCTTTTTAATGTCAATTGCTTGAATCAACTCACTGTCAGTACCGTCTTTCGCCTGTTTCATTCTTTTATTGCCTTTCTTCCCTAATGGCGCTGGTTTACCCAAAGTCGGCTGCAACTCCACTTCGTCAGGATCAAGAGGTTCCTGTTTGATTCGTCGCCTGTGTCTGTCGTTTGCACTCACATGCAAATCCTTCGGCGCGGGCGGGATAATACGCTCGCGCAAACTTAGGGGACGTTTACGTATCACCGCAGTGGTCGCGACCGCGCCATTTTTGATAAGACCCTTTGTCTGGACGGGGCTTCGTTTCTTACTCCTCGCCAAGAGCGTTGGCTTGGAAATCTTTTTCGTTTTTGACTTCGCCTTCAGTGAAATCGTGCGCTTTACTGTAGGCTCGCGTTTGCGTGTACTTGGCTTGCGCTTTTCCTCCAATGCCTTCTCATCCCTGCTTATATCTGCTTCTTCCCGTGCTTGTGTCACCTGTGGTGAGGCCGTCGTACCTTGCTTTCTCCCTACAGTCGACGACTTCTTATCACGACTTGCCATGACATTGGTAGATACTAATCAGGATCTGTAAGCCACGAAGAGAAAGAATTGTCAGACGCGCGGAAGTGGTAAGGGCTCCCTTTATGTTTGTAATTGTAGCAAATGCATGCCTCCTATTACAAATAAATCTTAAAGATTGCAAATTAAAAGCAGTCAATTGTCAAAGTTGCCAAGGATCATAGTATCCACGGAAGTGTTGATTTTGAAATGTGCGAATTTTCCATGGGCGTGGAAATGAAAAGGGGAAAATATGGCCGAGAGATGCGTAATAAATCAAGACAATATTGATAATGAAAAGAATGCGGTGAACGCAAATTAACCCGCATTTTCCTACTTTCCATGTTGTACTGGAAAACGTACGCTTGCAATTAATTTACGTGAAATGCAGAGTTTTTAACCCAGTTTCCACGTAACAAAAACACAGCCGGATTACAATCAAACTCTGCATTCATTTACAAGAATAAATATGCATTTGCCTCACCATTCGAGTTTATTACACCAACAAAAATGCATTACTAGGAAAGTTCGCAAAGTCGACGACAATTCATTTGAGGTTTGAATTTAATTTTAAAAAATGTTGAAACAAATCAACACCAAAGTAACTTCCAACTTAATTTGTATCACATAAGGACCACAATTCTACCGGACTCACCGGAAAACCAAGCATTGAAAATAAATGAAAAGAACTGCTTTCAAAATAACTGCAAATCACTAACTGATTTTACAACGTGACAAAGGCACTTGCTAAAACCAGACCAACTGGTGGGGTATTTTAGGGGTAGCAGAAACTGTAAGTATACTACACATACCACCTACCCAATAGGGACAAAGATCAGGTAGCAAAAACAGGATTATCGTATTATATGACCTGGTTCTTGGAAACTTGAACTACACAAGATATTTCCTAAGTTTATGAAAGTGGCACACAATCATTACTTTTTTTTTGTTAAAATGTACTATATTATAGGATTTGAATTTGACGAAAACAAATGTTTTCTGTTAGAAATACTACTACTGGGATTGACTGCAACCCATTTACCAATATAACGTCGACATCGTAACATTTATGTCCAAATAACTTTAACGAACAATAATAAAATGGAAGTAAGGCAATATGAACGTCCGCCTCATCACTGGAACGCTTTTACACTACCTCAACGCTGTGCGGGAAGCTCGAAAAGAACAATGCAAGAACCAACAATTTCAACGCAGTGTGGTAGCCAAAAACAAAAGAACGCAACAGAATCACAGTTATTTGGTGTTGTAGATACACAATCATTTTAAGACCCACATTAATAAATAGAAGCCAATACATTTGACTTAAAATAGCTAGTGAAAATAAGTAGATTTATGGTATGCCACCCTCCATTCACTTAGAACTTACCGCGTTACTAACCCCTAGCTAGTATGTTGTTTCCCATCAAACAATAACTATTTTTGATTATATAAATAACAATGATTTAATTATCTAACATGAAGCAAGGTAGGGGTGATTCTGTTCTAGAGAGTAACAGTAAACATATGGTATCAGTATCAAATATCTAACATTTTCGTGTCAATTGAAATAAATATTTATATCATACGCCATTACGATAGCCTCCATGTTTGCTTCATTGGATTGCTTCATTCTCGTTCTGAACGACCAACAAGTCCAATTGTATCATCACCGCCCCCCGCCGTCCTGCAGCGCCAGCGATGCTCTCGTTAGGGTGGTAATTACAAGAACTTGTTGCTCATGGAAACTCTCGACACCACGACGCCCGCCGCCACCATATTAGCGCGCCGCGGAGGCGTGAAAATCCGCATGAAGCGCGTAGCGAAATGTCATTTGCAGAAAATACTGCGCCGCAAAGCAAAGCGTTCTCTGCGCGGCGGCTAGAGTCGTCAACGTAAAAACGGAAATAAAACTCAATGTCAGCGCCCCCTGCAGCAACCAGGCTGGACGCGCGCGCGAGACAGGATGCGGCTGAGGCCCCACTCTCGCGAGTAGTCCGGGGGCTGCAGAGACTCCGGCGGAGCATTGGCAACATGCCCATGTCGGTCAGCTTTCCGTGCTGCGAGACGGAAACGAAACACGACTGGCAAACAAGGCGACGAGTGATGTGCGCGGAAAACTACACCGCTTGGTTTTTCGTCCTGACGTCTTGCGTCAACGAGGCTTTTGTTTTTAACGCGCAAAACGGCGAAAGAAACCGCGATGATCAACACAAGAATATGAACGCTGCGAGAGTTTCTCTAGCTGGCTGCGATTTCTAGGTTAACTGTGACGGTGAAAAACATCGCTGATGATCTAACGCAGCCGCTTGGCGGCGGCGGCAGCGCCCGAGAGAACCTCTCGTGCGCCTAGCATGCACGTATAAACAAAGCTGTAGTACGTAAAAGTGACCTGTTAGCAAGGCGATTTCCTCGGTCGGCTGTGCGCTTACACATTCTTCTTGCTGCGCGTTCTCTCGACGACGGCGCGCACCCACTCGATGATGCAGACAGGAACGACGTGGCCGCACAGCACTCCTCTCAACTCACATTGCCTTGCCAAGACGCGAGGGTTGGCGGCGGCCGTGGGCCCGAACACGGCTAATTCTAGGCGAACGGCAGCGAGATAAACAATGCTAAGGGGTACTTACGTTCCCTGATTCACGCACGCAGCACTCGAACGCCACCTAGTCAAGGTTTGTGCGTCGCGCTGTTGCGGTGAAAGCACGTAGCCGCCCGGCGAGCAACAACGAAGCAACACGATGCAGCCACTCGGCTACCTCCTCCTCCCATGCGCTTGTTGGCGTGCCGCCTCGAACCGCTCGCGGCGGTGCGCGACACTGTGGGTAAGCCAGCGATTTTTGGGGAAAATTTAGCCCCCGAGCGGCGGCGGCGTCCGTCGGATGACGTGGACTCGCCGACAAATGCCACCGAATGAAAACTCTTCCGCTGGTAATGCTGCCTACTGGTTGCGCCTCCACAACGCGCCGTGTTGGCTGGCGTTTTCGATTCTGCTGCTTCCACTTGATCTGTTTGCAGAGTTGTTAGTAGAGCGTGTATTCGGTGTATTCAATTCGCGTCGAGTGCAAACTATGCCGTATCGCACACCGAGCTCGCGACTAGCAGCGGAACGGCACAGCGCGACGCAGAGATAGGGACGCGGAGTTCTTTCGCCAGGAATGCGTCCGCCGCGTTCGCCTGTGTGCGCGAGGCTTGGAGAGCTTGCCATCCGTTCGACATGCCGCCGCAGCCTTGTTTCATACAAATTCATACATTGCGCTGCTGCTGCCTTCGCGTTTCAAGCATTTGTTGTGATTTCTAGCGCATTGCGGCGCAGAGGTTTTGCACACAGCCGTACATCATTTGTTTCATTTTCATATTGCAAACTGACGCTGATGGCGCTTCAGGTTGTTAAAACAAATGCGAATCGAAGGCGCTGGCGAAATGCGAGTTTTCATCATTGCATTGTATTTTCTACTGCTTGTCAACGGTTCAAGGTTCAATCATCAACGTCACACACTCGGCTTTCTTAATGACCTTTGGATTAATTACCCAGAGTGTAACTAAAGGCATGAGGCTCCCAGCTAAAATTATAACTAATTCCTACGTTTGCGCATCTACACCAAGAGGAGAGACCAATGTAGATGTGAAGTATTACTATCTTGAAGAAAACTCCAGATACCGATGATTAATGGTCGATACGTGACCTAAATAACAATTGCAATACATCAATGTATTACATACTCTCATACACTTCATGTCCTTTTTTCAAACACGTTCTGACGAATTTTAATGAAATGCTGTTTTAGTGCTGACTGTTGATGGCGACGGTTCCAACCCTGTTACAACTGCATGGATATAATGAATAACGCCCAGCGATGCACACCCCATCGTGTAGTGATAGCAAAGAAGAGACGGGGAAGGCAACGCGACACGGCAGATGTTTCATCCGTCTCATCAACACGCACATTGGAACTTTGGGTCCCGCACGTTGGCTCTCCGGTTACCTGCGTTGTTCTTTTGCCAGCGCGCACTTCTTCGCCTTCTTCTCCGGCGATTTTCGTGCGAGGCCTTCAACCGCATGGAACGCATCGAGAACGTCTTTTTCCCCAAGCAATTTTTCCTCTGCCACTGCGTCAGAGAGCGTTCAGCATACAGAAGAAGACTGGTTGAACATCAATATGGTTTTAATGCGCTCGGAGGATTGCAGCTTAAAGCAGGCATGCACAGTGGTAAGATTATAAGGGATGATGGAGTTCATACAACTTTGATATTTGAAGAGAGGATTAGTCAAAAAATGAGTAAAAGTATTTGAGCAAAACAGACAGTGAATGAGATAAGTTGGTATTAATCTCATTATACGTAATTCAACTCGTTTACGTTACTTTTTATTAATGCTTTGTATTTCTTGAGGCACATTTGTCCACGTTGCATAATTGCAAAGCTGTGGGATGGTTTTTGCGGAGAAGACAACTAATTCTGAATACGTTCAACAAACGGCATTGACCTGGTTGTGCTTTTGCAGGATTAAGCTTGAGACATGGAGAGTTCTAGCAGCCGCTGGCATCGTGTCGATGATGTCACTTTCTGTGCACATTATAAATAGTCCATGCGGTGTCCTGGCAGCAGGTGATGTTTGTACCCTGAATGAAAAACACTTGCTTCGTATTTAGCAATAACCAGCAACTCAAAGGACGCATTGAAGAACAAATGATTTTGAGATTAAAATCAATATCATGCAGATGCAAGGATCAGCATCAAATAACAATAGTGTGTTATGCATCTGTTGTTAACCATGAAATTGTAAGTTTACTTGTGCCCACTTCTTCGATCGTTCTCTGCGCGATGCAAAACAAATCAATTATAATTTTAATTAAATATTTTATTCATGTGTAGTTTGCTATGCATATAGACATAATTCGAAACGTACAATACACATAATATTTGTAATTTACATTATCTCCCCACCGCACCATCATGTTTGCTTCCAATCACCAAGTTTGCTTTCAATGCTTATCATAGTCCTGTAAGAATCTGCACAATCTGCATGTGACACTTAATTGCGCTCGCTCGCTGCCACCAACAACAAATAAAACTCTCTCATCTACTGCACGAATAATGACTCGAATGTTGGATAATTCTTGGCAATTTATGCAAACTGTGTCCTTCGCAACTATTCCGCAACTTGCTGGTGGGGAGCCAACGGAATCAATTGAATACTGATAAAATAATTGTGATTACAGGACATTATAGTGTCTATACAAGTGCTCTTAATTGTACGGGAATAATTCCTAGTTTTACAATGTACACTTTAGAGTACTCGGAATTTATACAAGTTGCAAGGGTGCGTTCGATGCCTGTCGTTGGTATTTAAAAAACGCGGTGTGTGCTACTTGCATCTATTGTGGTTAAATGTTCAACTGAAAGTTGAAGCTCTACAATCGAAGAAATTTAAAGCTACTCGCTTCTGACGCAATACTAAGCTTGCGAAACGAAATTCGGCCGCGTCATCTACGCCGGGAGTGTTTGCAATGAAATGATTACGTGGAGGTGTAGATAACAAAGAACTGATTGGGAATGCACAAATGAAGAAACTTGTGGCGTGCAAATACAAAGCAATCTTCTTGGTCCAGACAAAATTGAGTCGGGAAGACGTCAAGTTGTAGATTTCCTTTGCATCTATCAATTATTGGCATCAAATGCATTTCAATCAAGTGTAATTTATCAACTTGCAGCTCATACTGTGTCTTTCAATGCGAGTGGATAAATCATTTGTCTTCAATTGTTTCCGGTGTGAATTGTGCACACTCATCCTTGTGTTATTTACAAACAATTGTACATTCTTGTCGCGTCTAGGATAAAACTCTTCATTTATATGTACATCGTCCAGTTTGGTATGACTCCTTCATGTCCTTGATTTATTATTATTGCACTACTGAAATAGTTAACGCACAATGCATACGATGCAAAATATATTCGTAGATTAAAGCTAAAAAGTGTCTTCGTTGACGAGGGCTCGTGACATCATTCGATGCAATTGATAAACACTGATCAACTGTAACTTAATTCGTCGTTATCTGCGTCGTTGTGCTTTGTTCCTTTTTAGACCTTGACATGGTTTCCTCTAATTTGTGTGTGTAGCAGCCTTTTTTTCGCTTGCACTTGAAGGAAAGCAATACCTTTGTATAAGTGTATAAGTCGTAAAATGATAAATCCTGTTTCGCTGCTCTATTCATGAATTTCTTGATGACTTCTTGTGCAAGTCCGTGCAATTAACAACCGGTGCTGACTGTGAATACTCCATGTGCTTTTTTAATACGTTTATCCTTCAAATCAAACTTTATCGGTGACAACTCACCCACTCTTGTGTTTACAATAACGAAATCTGAGCCCCCAGCACCTCAAGGATAACCTTCTTCTCTTCTTTTATACAGTAATTAGGTACAATACAGATATAAATATCATGGACTCAGTGACACTCTCCGTCCTCAATGTCAGTATCAGTACACACTAGGTTTGGTATCCTCCTGATGGAGATTATTCGCATTGGCATCCTGCGCCGCAGTTGGCGGTCCATCCACGTTTAGGACAATGTGAGGAGGTGCACCCGCAACGGCGGCCATGCGACTGTGCATTAGGAGATGATGGTGGTTTAGAAGTTTAGCGCTGTGCTCTTGTGCTTTGGCGCGTAAACAGGCGATAGAGTTGTTGCGGAATACTTCAGGGTCATCTGCATATGGAGCAGATGGTGGTTGCTGTGGTGGCGCCTGTGGTTGAGGCGGCAGAGATGTAGGTGCTTGGTCTAGTTTGACTGGGCTGTCTCGGTGACTGCTGGCGAGTTGCTGGGGAGGTTGCGAGGATGGGGAGCGCGCACGTGAGCCGGAAGTGGCGCTGGCGTCGCTTTCTTCTGTTCGCATGCTGGTGGTGTCTTCGTGTTCGCTATTACTGCCGCAGTTGTCGTCTTTGAGGTGTTCTGCTGCTTCCAGGGATTTTCGGTGCATTCCTACAAAATAAAGAAGGTATTATTAGTGCTGGCTTATAATTGACAATAGATGAAGGAAAGTGTTTTCAGGTTAGGAGTTTATCAAAGCGGGATGCTAACAAATCCCAAATTAACAAAAACTTGCATATTTCCTAAAGGCAATGAGATTGTTTTAATGTCAGGGAAAACATCCCTAATGATTTTTTGTAGAAAATCAGTACAGCAGCAGTAACTCTGAACGACTCGAGTGAAGAAATCAATGTTTTCAAGTACAATCACAACATATTGATTACTATCTCATTTATTATTCATTCATGCATCGACCTAAACGAAATGTTTTACTTTATATTCATTGTTTTCCGCTTTTCCTGCCAATTTCCTCAGTTTACTCTCTTCCCAACCTCATCACACAAGAACGAACATGATCCAATCTGCACTTCATCTTCTGTAAAACCAAATAAGAAACTATACTTGTGACATTATAATATTCTTCCGTCTTTATTCCAGGCATACCTCTGGAGGATTTCCACATGAAGCGCTACGATGCAATGGAAAATTTCACGCCACTTCATACAGATAATGATTTCCTACAAGGCTGCAATGATTGGAATTTAATCTTAATGTTTGCCGAGCGATTAGTTTGAAATACATGAATCAGCCAGAAACTAATGACAATGTACTGATTGTCCAAAGCACTACTTGCAAAGCATTGTGTCACTAATAAGCTTTGCGTTCCTTTTATTTACAACGATGTGATTAACCAGAGGTGGTTTCAGATACTCTCTTGCTCTGCGCTAGTAGACAAATGTTGGTAGTCCTTTGTTCAATTTGCATGAGGTGCAATTTCTTCCATGCCGTTATTCGTTTGGCTTGGCGTTTGCGAAATTGGAAGAGAGCACATGCATAAAACTGCGTCGCAAATGAATAAATGAGAGAATGGACAAACAACAAAAGCAACTTTCACGTCCACATTGTACTTGTTTCCAGCGTATCCATCCAGCGACACTAGAAAATACTCCACTTTGGGTGTTTGAGGTAGGAGAATTGATTAATATTTCCATCAAAAGTATACACATTATTTGAGGCATACTACGGATTTCTATTGTTGGCTGTCACTCTATGCAAGGAAGAATATAGAAAGCATTTGTTATCACGTTTTAAAATATTTCTTGCTTTGTTTGCAATGAGACTGGGGATCTTATTTCAATTTAAACAAGTTGGACACAATACCTGCATCTATTTATGATGAAATGAGTAAGAAATTAATAGGAATCAGAATTATCTTGATGAATCTGATGGATTTATTTAGTTTCTGATTAGGTTTGCCTTGTTTCTGGGTTTTCCATCAATAGACAAAATGTAAATGAATGCTTGAATTTCATTAATTCTAACCTAAAAAGCATCGAATTGATCTCAAGTCAATGTAATAACCTTATTCTGTAATAGTTAGCTTGCTTACTTTGAATATTCACGTATATTTATCTTCGCCTGGATTCTGTTTTCTTTTTCAACCAAAAAAACAATGTAAATGGGCATTATATATCAATTTAACGAGATTTGCGATATTTATCATTAAATGAATAAGAAATTAGTACAAACCAGTGGATGGGAAAACTCCCAAATAGTTGAATTTGTATGTTTCATACTTCGTTTCCTTGTTTTCCATTAATAAATAACCAAAAAAAAAAACTATTCAATAGGTCAATTCTAACCTAAAAAGCATTAGAAATTGAAGTAAAATAAAAATGTTCAATTGGTATCTTACTTATGTTATAAAACATTGTTTATGAGAACGTAAAATAATTGTTATTTGTTTTTCTTTTATCACTTAATCCCGAAAGACGGTCCCAAATAAATGACTATCCTAACCTATACAATTGAAGTGCTTCTAAGTGCAGTTGCCTTTGATATCGGATTCATGTTGGTTTATAAACTATGAAACGTTCTGTAGGCGAAATTATAGTACTCAATTTACATTTACCCAAAGTAGATTTTCTATATGTTAGTATAAATCCTAAATGGTATCATAGGATGTAAAAGAAACAGGATGCTAGTGATTTATACAAAAACTACGAATCAATGTCGCAATATTTTGAGCTGCAAGGTGCAACAAGTCTTAACACGGTGGTAACACTTGCGAATAGCATGAAAGGTGGCCAGGTAGAAAAACCTTGAGATTTTTGCTTAAAAATAAACTGGTAGCCAACACAGTAAACCGAAACCGTTCTCGTTTGCAAGGTGCACTGTTTTTCTTTCCATTTATCAACCGAGAAAGCCTTTTGCATTTCTTTGCAATAAAACAGCCCATCATGGTTCAATTCAATCATAGCTGAATCTATTGATTATCAAATGTGTAACAAATTCATGCAAAACGAGTAATATTGGGTAAATTTTGCTAAAATTCTTTAATTTATATGTTTCTCGCTGTCATTTTTGTACTATCCTTGTGTTTTCATAAAGCACGCAATCCAAATAAGTGTTCTAGTTCAGTTGATTTAATCCTAACGATTCTAACCTAAAAATCATCAAATAAGTTCCAAATTAAAGTAAAATATTTTAGTTTTTGACGGTTTTTGAATATTGGGCGTTAGCAAAACTGTTACAATTGTTTCTCGCTTGCTTCGTTTATGTTTTTCAATAAACAATGAGGATTAGTCTTTTGGTACAATCAAATCTATTCTGAACCTATTTGTTATGCAACCATCAACACACAAGCCCAAAATTCTTTAATTTTTGTCGTAAAGAAATATACAAGTTTTCAATGTTTTTCTTTGTATAAATCTGTAGAATAAAATTGTTGTTCTTGCATTAGGAACCTTGTTTCTACTCTTGCTTTCTTCATTCCTCAATTAACAATAAAAATATCAATAACAATCAATTCTAGCGACCAGTCACAACTCAAATGAACAAGAAATGTTTTGTGGTAACACATAAATTTCCAACATTGAGAGAAAAATCCACCAAAATTTCTCATTCATGTTTCAAACCATTTTCCTTTGCTTATTTCCCTAATTTCCGTCCATTTCTCAGCAATAATTGATCAAATTAAAGCTCTACTTGGATTGTAACCAATCTTCTCATATTCTGCACCTATCTAAGGATGAAATTTATAGTAGAACTCATTCATTTGATTGAATCTGCCTCAAATCTCAGTAAGTAGCCCGTTCGTCTGTCGCGATTAAAATGCGCAGTAAGTAGATTACGTTGTTGCACGCGGGCGAGAGGTCGCGAGAGGAGAGGACTGGAAACTAACTCGACTAAAACAGCTTACTCAGTGCAGGCAGCGCATACATGAAACCGGCACTAGATAGGATACGCTGCTCGCCGCAGTCGGCGGTGTACGTGGTGTCGTAAAATGCGCAGGCATGCACCACGCTAGTCAAAAGGTGTTGGGTGTTGCGGCGGCGGCACTGCGCGAGTCAAGCGCGCGTGGCGGCTTGGCGAGTACGCCGGAAACGCGCCGCGGCCAAGTCGGACGCGCGCTTGACTTGGGAGTGCACCGAGTGGGCAAAGTTCAGAATGAACAAGTAGGAGAAGCGGTCGGCGGTGTGGAGAGACGTCGGCTGCTGTGCGGTGGTTTTGTTACGACTGCCAATGTATGAGGAGGCTTTTTTATGTTGCGGGTTTATGAAAAGGATTATAGACTGTGGGTTGATTGGTGGCGACCTCACACGGACTTTATATGTATCTAACATACAGAAAATTATTTCTTTTCTTTCAACAAAACTACGATTAACATTGCCACAGGAATTATCAGGATGAAAGGAATCACATTAAAAATCATTAATAGAGTACAAACCCTAAAGGAAATTAACAATGTGGGAAGTTTTACCATGCAAAAAGATGCAGAAAAGAAGAAAATCAATTATTTTGGTTTTCGGACAAAAACTATTTGGAAGCGGAAGTTTACAGTTACAACTTTATATGAATATTCTACTTGTAGACTTTCTTTAGCTTCCTAGCATAAATTAATTTGTTGAATGGATCATCATCTCCATCAATTTTCACGTTTTATTCAATTAAAAACTATAAATGACACCATTAACCATTAGTAGTTAACATTTCCACAAGTTATGTCAAGCCATAAAGTTAATTATCATTCTATTCATTCATATATTAACGATCTATGCATTCCCCACTTGACTATTTTATTTCATTTCACAAGAAAGTAAAAAGTTGAAAGTTATGACTTTCGAATTTTTTGCATTGTAACGTTGTGTCCTCTTTGAAAATATTAAATATTCCTATTCTCCCAATTCGAATAACATAAATTGTCAGCAGTTTCCTTTGAAATGCTGATTTTTCATTCGTTATTCTTATCTTAGAACCCACTATTGTATGAATTTGGGTTGAAAATGGAATTTTATTGCCTGTCACTTGTTTCCCTCCCGATTATTCTTGATTTTAACTGAGGAATCTAATCAGAGGAAGGAGTGAATACCAATGCGTGCGGACAATTGTTTAAAAAGGACATACAGTCATTACCTAAGAGCCAGGGTGCAACACTCTCATTCTCCTTGGCGCTCTTGAGGATCGTGTCTGGGAGCGGCAACGAATGGCGTACCATTGCGCCATATAATCCGTATTCAGCCATTATTGTGCTCCTGCCCCAGCATTTCTCCGTTTTCCGCCATTTGGCACGTCGATTTTGGAACCACACCTAAAACAATACAAATGTTAAATACTCCGGAATACACAAATTAACTACTTTAAATACTAATTCATTATGGCATTTACGTTTCGATCGATTACTACCTTCCTTGGTGATCATCTTCTTGAGTGACTTTGTTAAAATTGTTCTTTGTTTCATGCTGGATTAATTTCGTGCTTTATTGTGTTGATGCAATTTGTGGCGACAATTTATTGCATTGATATTTGCACGTACAGTAATTGCGTCGACTGATAAAACTGTAGCTAAAAATAAACCTCGGATTTTGCAAGGAAAAAAACATGGATTTATCCGAGGCAACATTAATGTATGTGTGATATTTATTTATAACGGAGTCACTTGCGCCGCTTGAGATTCACATAAATAGCTAAACAAGGCAACGTCCTCAATTCACTACTCGAACATTATATTGATCTGTAATTATATTTCTTCTCTTATATCTTTCAAGTTCAGTTGGCTTAATCAATCCCAAGCAAAAATGCTGAATAATAGAGATTCTATAGAAATGTAGACAAACTAATGTCTTCAAATGCAAACAAAAGTGATAGAAAACAAACACAATGTATAAGAAATGTGAGGATATTCAATTGAATCTTTTTGTTTGTTTATTCGATTAGAAATTTAATAGTAAACAAAGCAGATATTGCAAATTTTCAAGAATTTTCTTGAGTTTCTTACCAATGTAGTGTTGTATGCTAGGCAACCATGTATACACCGCAATGTAAAAGAATATCTACCGTTAAGTATCGAAAGGAAAAGAAAATGCAAAGAAATTGTTTTTTTTTGTTATTAAATTATAATATATTACCATTTTCAAACTACAATTAATTAAAATTATAAGTAGTATTTAGTTCCAATTGTATATTTGTATGTTTCCATGTGAAACTTGGATTATTTTAATTATATTTTTTAGCCCAGCTGAAATTTTCAAACTGCTCGTTTGAATAGTTGAATATTTATTTGCATCGTAGATTCAACCGGTTATTAAACGTGCGTCATAACAAATTAACAACCATCGGCATGTTATTCCGTTGTACAGTTAGACGTTTGTTGTGCGGTTGATTTATGGAATCATTAGCGTCTGCCGCTCACTGCGTACGGTTATTATTTGAATTAAATTTAATTAAAGCGAACGAACACTCTTTCATTATTCGCCTGTAAATACAGAATGAAAAATGCAAAAACCCAATTTTGCATGTGCGCCAAGATTTATTTCACATGGAATTCACATTAAAATATCCCGCGAATGCAACAATTTCAATAAACTGATGAATAAATGCAATAAAATAATTGCATTTGCTGGCTTAACGTACGCGCTATTAACGAATTTGGTTTTTACTTCATTTGATGCTTTTAATGAAATACATTTCCAACCATTATTCATATAAATTTCAATAAAGGAATTAAATTATGAAGTTATTTATTAAATGGTGGCATTTACTAGTTTGGTCTTTTTAATCCGTTTATGGGACTGAAATTAATTAAAACGGAATTATTTCAAAGGCAGCCGATTAAAACGCGCTTTTTTCACCGAACTGATTTAGATTGAAAAATTGCAGAGGCAGTAGAAGAATGCAGAAGCAGGGAAAAGGTGGTTTTGTGTGCATAGCTGCTGTTGACATAAATAATCTCTGCGTTTGTTGGGTGGGCGTCATCCACCACCCGCCGCCACTATGTTGCCACCCTCGAGCATTTAACTTGATCACATTGTATACTCAGTGCATGTATCGCTCTATGTGTAATTTTCTATTTTCTAGCGATTACTTTACTTGCACGCGTGACAGCGCCGTAAGGTGGCATTATTTCTATATTGGATTTATTGACTTGCCACGGGGGAATTTCCGGACATTTTGCATGTGAGTGACAAACGAGGTGCTGATGATTGAAGCTCTGTTTGAAATGGTTGGGGATTTCCCCCACAAGACGAGGAAATCTAAGAGAGAAGGCAGTATGAGGAGAATTATAGTGGCGACGAGTTTAATTCGCATGACAATGGAACCGATTAGCCCCCAGTCGCGACAGCGTTCGAGGAATTAATTAACAAATTAAATTAGAAATTAACTTGTTCGATGAATGCAGATGCAGGAATGTGGAGAAGATGGAAATAGAGAATAATGAATTATGTGAGAAGAGGAAATGTTAGGAAGAGTCTGATTTTATGTAGGCTATTTTGTATACACTACACAACGTTTTTAGGGGTTTTAATTAACTGGAAGGGTTTTTCCTTCCTGGAATCTTGTTTTGTAGGTTTATATGAATATAGTTAACTTTTTAGTGTCAAGAAAATATGGGAAAAAGGCAAGATATTACTGGAAATCTAAGTTTTGGTAGAGAACGAGAAACTAAGAGTTTGACGTTGACGTAGGCAACTTTAATATCATTACAATGCTGTTATTGGCGTTGAGCAAAGAAAACATGGAAAACATGGAATATTATTTCATATGATTTTATAAGTATACTTGATTTCTTTTTGTTAAGAAAATATATTAAAACGCACTAGCTGTTTGTTGAAATCTATTTTTTTTTTAGTTAAATCTCTTGACGTTGTAGACAACTTTTTAAACACATTTTACAGCATTCCCGTTTTTGTGTCCTACTACCCTCTCCAAAGTATAATGCGTTTTTTTAATGCTCGATGCAAATGCGCTAGACGATTGCCAAACGATTTGTTACAATTATATTTGCATAATTGCGTTATCCTTGCGTTATCTTCAAGTGTATGCATAAACGCGATAATCCATTGTTTGAGTGTCACATCATACTTAGGAGGGTCCCTGAGCCAGTATTCCCCAGCATTTCCCTTCCCATTCGGCAACCCTCTATTTCTGTCTATTAACTCAACACAGGCAGCATAATTCTGTAATGTCTGCAATGTTTTCGCTCTTTATCACATCTTATTTCGGTGCATTTAACGCGTTTAACTCTAAACGGCCGGCAACATTTCACCGCGAAAAACCATGCATAAGCAAACAATAAAGCAATCAGAGCGCCGCCATTACACTCAACCCGGATTGATGGTATTTCTCTTTTAGTGCAGGGGGAGAGGAAAAAAGGTGGAGTGAAAAAGTGAAAGATTGAAGTCATACTTACAGATTTTCTGCGTGGTGGAAGGAAAACAGCTTTTAATTTAATAATTGTTTCTTTTTGTGGACGTGGAGGGTAAACAGGAAAGAAATGAGGAGAAACTGATGTAGGCAACTTTGTATACAGAACTATAGGTTTTTTTTATAACAGACTGATTTATTTAATTCTAAAGCATTTATTATATTTGTGGAAGAAAGATGTGTTACAATCTGTGTTAAAACAACGTGTTATTGAATGAAAGTTGTAGGTTTTTATTAAATTTGAATGAATTTGAAGTAGGCAACACAATAAACATAACTTTTTTGTTGATTTTCATACCAACTTGAAACATTTACTAAAAGAAGGAGTTAACTAATTTAAAAATAAATGTTTTTTTGTGGGTGTTAAAAGAGGAGGAGAAAGAAAGAAGTTGTAACTATGAAATAAAAGTATGTAACAAAGTGTAACTGTTTTGTGACCGAATGTGATATAGGCAACTTTATGAACAGGATTATACAAGTTCACATTGCAGTTTTATTGATTTCTAAAGCATTTATTGC
>JAODGC010036789.1:0-13071 GCA_027574925.1 Ecitoglossa quadriceps | reverse complement strand
TCGGATTTTTCAAACAAATTAACGTATGAATGCATCCCATAGATACATTTCAATATTAAATTATTATTTAATGAAGTGACTCAAGTTTTTTTAAAATCAATTTCATGGATTTGTATTCAAGATAAATAGTGTTCTAGACAACAAAATCCTTTGTCAACTAATTACTCAGGATTAGCCTTAATTAATTAATTCAATAACAATTCAACTATTATTTAAAATAATACCTTTAAATAAGGTCAATTTTTGGTTTGTTTCCACAACATATTTTCTGAAAATTTTTGTAGGAACCTAATTATTTCCAAGCCAATCTAATTTCCTCCTGTTATATTTCACTTTAATTAATACATTTCAATTCCTTTCTCAATAAAAATCTATCTTGAATGTGAGCACTTCCCACTTATCTTCTTCAATTTGCTTCTATTACTCCTTCATTACTTCTTACGACTTTATTCGCTTCCTTCCTGTACTTCTTTGCCATTCTTTCCGCCATTGAAATGCGTTGCATCGCATACAACGACTCGTGTCAGCGTAGAAAGCGCGGTGCGAACTTAATTAAGTCAAAAATGCTAAGAATGTGAACTTCTTAATTAAATGCAGTTTGCCGGCGAGGCGATGGCACCACGCGGACGACGCTTATTCGCCCCCGTCGGAACGAGCTTAGGTGCGACGCTGCGCCAGTTTAGTGGGAGATGAATAAGTTTAATTAAACCCTCGTGTTTTATTAGGTCGCAGCAAAAGAGGCACGTTGCCTCTTAATGTGTCGCTCGTTACTCTTCGTGGACTACATTCATTACATCAAGTGTTTAAAAAGGACGAAAATTTCACACATCCTAATATGGCTTCTTGTCTATTTTCGACGCTTTATTTGAATTCATTACGGGTATTTCAAGCGCATCTCTGTTTATATTTGTATGATGGTAACTCATGGCGCCACCAAACTACGCTCGTTGGAACTAATTAATTATCGAGTCGCAGTTAATTAATGCCCTAACGAACAACATCGCACAGGCTGGTGGGCGCCACTGCAACGCAGCCCCGTACACCGACATGCAAACACACGCATATTGAATTCCCTCGCCCGACCCTTTGTTTTCGTCTAATTCAATTTCCGCCGTGCGGGTGCTCGCCGCCTCCAGCGCGCGGAATATCGGCCGCTGCAAGGACTCGATAACAACAGTAACGTTTGCGAATCGGGGGTGCGTGCGGCCGACGCAGCCGCCGCCTGCTATTGTACGAACGCGCCGCATTGTTTCGATCGCAGCCGCCGCGCGTTTTTACCGATCGCTCCTCAATGGCGATGGCGTCGTTACGCGTCGACACCTTGGCACAATGCGCTTGATTCCTTTATGTCGAGTCACCCTAAGGTATGAAATACGCATTTAATTGCAAGCCACTCACTAATTACATTTGCTGTTGGGTTTTGCTTGATTGTAGATCAAGTGTGGAGGCAGCAAATCAATTTTCACTGCTGGTTTGAAGCCATACTGAGAGCGCATGTGAATCTAGCGATTGAACATCGCAGATATTGTTTCCATAAGAATTACATACGGAAAACACATATTTTATAAATAACATCTGTATTAAGTCAAAGCACCCACTTAGGTTAACACCATATTGTAGGCATTTAAAGGTGTGATATTTTAATGTAGGTCTTGTTAATTTAAGCAAAGTAATTGATAAGGAAATGTTGATTTCAATCTATGCTTTATGTGAAACACATGCAAACACCTGTATAGTCAGTAGTGCAACATAAATTTACTGGAATTTAATATTTTAAAACTCTCCCAAAGTTAAGTATTTCTTAATTTCTACCCTTTACATCCCCACCTGATTTCCGCTTTCCTCACACCATAAATCTTCCTTCCATTAGGAGCCAAACGAGAAATTTCAATGCTATCAACGTCCTTATCGCTGATGTTAGTGAATTAAGCCTGTTTTCAAATGCAGCCCGCAGATCTACCCAACGACTGAATACGTATGCGATTCCATTAAATCTCTAACATCTTTTGTCCGCGAACAAAAGCACATCGTCTTTGCTTCCTCCGCTTCCTCGCTCGTGGTCAAATAGTTTTAAATCGATCCGCTTGCTCACGCCACGCATGAATATTCTTCACCGCCCGATTTTAGTCGCTTTATTATATCTGAATGGAGCATAGTTGAAGACTTGGCATACGACTTCTACTTAGAGGAACGCGACAAGATTCTTTGATAGGCTGATAGCCAAAGTAGGGAAGAAAGAATACGAGGTTTGTGACCAATTTGAATAAAAAGCTCCTATTATCCGCCTGCTTTGTCCACGGCTTCCTCAAATTGGGTTAGAACTAAAAATTGGAGTGGCACAAGAAAATTGAGGCGTTCCATGACGATAATCTGCAGGTATTAACTCTTTCTGAGATCTCCACAAGCTGGTACACCTAGTAGAAAATAGTGTTTTGGCTCTACTACACGCGGGACATTGTCAACATTTTGACGGCCACTTAACCTCACGCTTTGAGCCTTTTGTGTAGAGTGTCCTGTTCGTGTCGGTTTACGGAAGCGAGGCTGAGACCACATGAATGGGCATGCTGTAAAACGATCAGCTCTGCTACTAATGCCCTTAGCAGAAGGATAAACATTCGTCGGGGAACACTTTCCGGGTGTTATCTGATATTTTTATTAGAACACAAAAGACCAATTGTGGGCAATAAAAATATCGAGGAGGAATGTGGGGATTCATTTTACACTAAGCGTGGTTTTTACAAGGTTCAATTCTAAAATAATGCCGTTAACTTTGAGGTTAAACTTTGCATATTTGTAATTCTTTTGGGCATTCCACTCCACGCCTAGGAGAATTATAAATGAAGAATAAAAGATCCAAAGGGAAGGAATAATGAAGTAATGAACATTCTTTCAGGCACATTCTTTACAATTAATTTCAAGCCTTGGCGTTTTATTTCAATTAATTCATTCCAAGCAAGAAAGTTGTCTTTTATTTAATTACTTGATTATTTACTTATTTGTTCTTGGAATTCTTAACCACCATCGAAATCCTTCACTCTCTTGGTTTTGCATGAGTTGACTGCTAGTAAAACAATAAACAATCCCATATTGCAACACACTGTCTAATTTTAATCTCTTTCGGGTTGATGGTGAATACAGTCCTCGTGGCCGCGGGGATGCAAAAGGGTTAAGAGTTACGGGACGTGGCAAAATTACCCGCTTTACTGATTTGCGACCTCGCGACTCTTTGCGCCAACAAATGCAAATGAAATTCCAAACAGTAATTGCTCCCATGTCGCACTCGACGACGGTGAATATGGCTTATTGTAGCCAAGGCACTGGCGAAAAGTGGAGCCAGCCATACCTAGATAGCTTACGAGGTTTGACAGATATATTGCCTAAACAGGGGCAATGCTTCCGCACCACAGTCGAGCAAACGCAATGCCAAGCATTCGTGCGGATCATTATATTATTTTGAAAGTAATTATGTGTTTTGCGAGCGGCGGACAATTTATTTCCAGCATTCCTTGATGTTGGGTTATCAATTTTCCAAGCGGAAGAAAAAGTTGAACACCCTTCCAACTCCAACCAGATCAAAACCACAACATTTCCTATTTGCGTATTTCTATCGAATGCAGTAAATTGGTTAGTAATTTGGATGCACGTTGCACATCGGACAATCCCGGAAATGGAATTCCCGGATTACGGATACACCTCCTCATCCGCTTCCAATACAATTACAAGGTTAATCTTCTTTCTTCGATGGAATCCAGAAGTGTCATCTGGATGGTTATAATATCTTCTTCACTGTCAAATACTCCGATTGTAACAAACGCATTGAAACATAATCGGTTGGTATTGTGGGCCTAAATGGATTATTAGATCCCCTCGAGAGATTTGTAAGCATACGCATCTTCCGTATGGTTCAGGTGTCGTGTGTCACCATCACTACTGTCACCACGCATCCCGTTACAAGCTTAACATGCATTTGGGGTTTCTCTTAAGTTGTAACTTGTTAACTGTCGGCAAGAAACGGCTTCTGATCTTTTGATGCTTAACAGGGAAAGTGGGCATTTGGACATGGTATTAAAAGATTACACCTAACTGGTCATAATATTTTCACACCTGGTGGTTAAGTGACCATTGATGGATGGTTGGGAATGATTATGTAGTTGAGAGTGTTTCCCATCTCTACGTACTGTGATTTGAAATGAAGTTACTATGATTCTTTATTTCATATTACAGCCAGCAATGAACCCGAGTATGTTCAGGTTGGAATGAGGAGTATGTGGTGCGACGATCAGGTGAGCTTGGAGGAAGGCAGCGGCAATAAGACGTGTGAACAGCTTAGCACATGTCAAGTGCAGGGCGGGGGACTTCCTGCCATTGAATTGTTGCAGTGCGAATGCAATGCCTTCAGCCAACATGAATAGCGAGGTGCAAGAGCAACAACAGTGCTTGCACACCTCTGTACTCTTTCTCGCCCTGCCGTGTACAAGGGTTCTCTCCTCACCTCGCTGTTGGGATGAGTGCGGGAAAACGTAAAAAAATTTCAACGATTCAGTGGCGTTAATTAGTCCTTCCATTTTCTTTGCGTAGAATGTGAACAAGAGGCGCGTTGCACTCGTGGCTGGTGAGTATTAATCATTGCAGTGCTAATTTCGCAAAACACGTTTGCTAGAGGCAACCGGGGATGCCAACAAGGGTGTGTGGCTGCTGTACCCTTGCAGTACTTAAAACAAATGTACACGTCTTTCTTTTCTACTAGATACGCCACGTAAGCAATTTATATTTACACAAGCTCAATCGTCAGGGACATGGGACTACAGAGTTAGAGTCGTTTAATGAGAGAATGTAACAATTATTTCGACCTCTATCAATGCTGGGTAGAAGGATTTTTAGGGAGCTGTTGAACGTGCAGCGAGACCCACTTTGCGTTCCAGACATTCATACATATACTATGCATATGTACTGAGTGTCCTCATAAATAAGAATGACCTCATCTTCTCTTAAAATACAAGCTGGACCATAGAAGACCACCTGGCAACAATTCTTACCAACCTTAGAATTAAACTAGATGGATTCCAATTGATACCATGGTGGTTCTCTTGCTTCCTCGGATGCTGAGATAACCTCTGGTATGATAAGGACCTATGCATGAGGTAGTAACAGGCCGACGCGAATGATCCGTTGATGACAAGCGCACAAAGCCCATGCTGCGCGCCCGGCTGGTATCTGCTGGAAGAGACCGAGTGCGGAACACTACGCGAGGGAGAAAGACTACGACTCTCCCGAGTGCAAACTCGTTGTTCTCTAGGACCAGGCGCGAAGAGTAAAGAGGGGGTGCGTAGCTTGACACGCTGCCGTGTTAGCTCCCGTACTACCACGAGGACAATTCCATACACACCCCATACGCACACTCATGCAGTACATTCCCGTAAAGACAAAGCGCGGAATATTTCACCGGGCCGAAAACCGGCTGGCGGCGTCCGCCGCATATTCCAACAGCAGCCCAGTGCTCCAGATCGAACGGCCCCGTGTATATCCGGCAGTGTTGTTGCTGTTTGAAAGTTGTAGACAACAAATCGATGCGAAATGCATCACATGGATGTGCGGTGGTGATTAAAAGGTGCGCGCGCGCTACAAAAATGCACAATTTATCTCGGCCGGCAGTTGCGGGAGACATGTGGATGAGAATTCGAATTGCGTTTTTCTGCCGCCGGAGTAATTGCTTTTTTATTGTTGGTCGATTGTTGCGAAATTAAACGTGGGATAATAGACGTGTAACGTCGGTAGGTGCAGAGCAACAATAATGCCTGCGACTTGGAGTGACAAATTTAATAATAAATGGAGCACATTTACAGTGTGTACAACTGGTTCAGTTGAAATTGAATTTATATCTAAACCAATGTGATTATAACCTGAAACCTCCCAAAGGTCAACTGCAAGTAACCACGCAGCATTAAAATCATCTCTCCTTCATATAATATACAACATTTATGAACATAAAGAATTGCACAAGCAGAAAAATTGTTGGAATGGAACCGGAAATAACGCTACAACTGTGTAATTTGCGTGTCCTGGAACGTGAAATGACTCCACACAATTTCTACCAATTGTTTAGTTAACATGTGCAGACTTAGATTCGAACAGTACACGCTTTTCAGTTTATATTTAATTGTCTAGCAGGCAAAGTGACTTGCAAGAGGTGCAACTGATGGAGATATTAATAATAATGCAAACAATGCTAAAGCATGACTATAATTTATGTAAATGTGGAGGTAAATTAAATAAACAGGAAATTTGATGTTTCACCCAAGAAGATTGTCTGATACAGAAAGAAATAGCTAACGAGACTTTGCCGGATAATTAGGCTTTTAATTGACACACTCGTTTCATATGAAAGTGATTTCCAATCTACCAACTGCACCTAGATTGTTGCCGTCGGATAAAATTCCTACCTATCTAATTCCTCTCCATCCAATCCTAATCTTATCATACCTGCAGTTGTACCTTGCGTATGCGCAGCTAAACCCAACACTGTCGCTGGGGAAGCCCCACCAGGTGTGCCATTCATCCCAGCGGCGGCTGCAATATTATGTGGTAGGAACGCCGCCGCCACCGCCGCTTGCGCATTGAAGTACGCCATGCGACTCGCGGCCATGGTCATGTGATGATGGTTGAAGGTGTGCTCGGACGGGAAACATGTCGGCACTTGCATATGCCGCTGCGGGTAGATATTCGGTGTGATGGCGGAGACGGCGGCGGCGGGCGACCGATGGTGATGCGAGTCGCCCAAACCCAGCAGCTCCTGGATGGCGAAAGGCGAGCGTTGCGGCATCGTTTGTGATGGCTTATTGAGGATACTTGGTGCTGTCACGTGCACGGTGCCTTCTAAGCTGTCATTGTTCATTTTTCACCAGGAATGGGTGCTGGTTCAGTTGAGGCGATGATGGGGAGTTGTTGGAACACGATCCGACGGATGCGAGTCAATCGACCGACGGAAGCTGCGCGGCGCTAAACATTCTACACCTTAACACCTTACACAAAGCAATGCTCACTATTGATAGGGCTAGAAGTCTTTGGGTTAGATGAAAATATTGTTCACTGAATTACCGACACAAACCCGGTTTAGATTAATTTCTGGAATACAATAACAACACCTTTGGTCCTTTCAAATAGAAAAAAATATAAACTTTTTCAATTCCAGAATTTCAGATAGTTTTTGTGCCAGATTAGGGTACTGATCTAAAACAGCCACTTTTCTAATAACAACCTACGTCAATCTGCCCCCGCTTGGATTCGTTAGGCTTTGGACCGCTCGCAAGCGAATGTTGCTGCAAACTGACGACTCCAATTTGAAAAAGGACCTCCGCTACCCACTGCCTCGTTCGCGAGCCACGGCACACTCTCCCCCGGAGATTATCCGGAGAAAAGGACCCTCTTTGCCTACCACCTGGGGCGGGGAGAACTGGCTACCAATCACAGAATGTCCTCAATGCGCACGCACCCACGACCATCTTGCTCACACCAAACTGGTCTCTGTGTCGTTCTGCTCTTGGGCTGGCTTTCCAAACCACCTGCGGCGGCAGCAACATGCCGGGATCGCTTAGCAATGGGAGGAGTTTGAGTACATGAGACAACAAAGCGTCGCGACGCTTGTTTTACTGTCTAATGCTGTCTCTGTTTGAGATGGCACAGAAGCATTCATACTCTCACTGTCTAGCTGTAATCCCTAATCACGTCGAGGTATTTTGACTATAACAGTCAAATATTTAGTTGCCTAATTGGAATGACCTCTTGCCAACTAGACCTGGGTTGGAAAATTAGGTGAATCCCTCACGGTTGTAATTAATAAGAAATAATTAATTACCTTTTGGCGTAAAACTTATTGTGAATTGGTTAATTATTTTGTGCTTGGCGAATTGTCGAATTGGCATTCATTTGTCACCCTAGATGCATCCATCTTGAATACTCATTCAGAGCGTGCTTCAATGGATACAAACAAAAGGCTTGTGGGCTGGGCGCGTAATTAAAAATTCACACGGCCATAATGCACACATATCTGATTGGTCGTAGGTCGCGGATGGAGAAATCATGGTTAGGTCGTGCAGACATCTCACAATAATATTGCAAATAGCCATCTATTATTACTAATAGTCTTTTCAAGACGTGGAGATCCAACTCTACATGTATTTCGCTGTCAATCAAAAGGAATCAAGTAAAGGCCCAAGACGCAACATGGAGAATTGCACAGGAAGCTATAACAAAAATTCATTGTCGACTAACTTGATTGGATTGGATTTGTATGTGTAATATGCGATCAAATTGTTTAATTTGACAATTAACAATAGACGACTCTTTAGTATTTCTCTTAGTTGCTTGCTTTTTAATTCTTTACTGGCAAAGAAAAAGTGTCCAGGAGAAGGAAGGATTTGAATATTTTCAATTATTGTTTTCTACTTTTACTATTTCTATGCCTTTGACTTACTTTGCTCAATCAGCAATTTACTTGTTATTTAAATTGCAAACCGCATAATCACATTCCATTTGCCCGGGGCGCACATTACAGCAAGATTTCATAATCGAAGCAAAACGAGTGAATTGAAAAGCAGCCGCCCCCACCCTGCCTAAATGAATAAGGAAAATTTAAGCTCGGGTACGGTGCTTATCTTTTTGGCAGCACTGGTAAAATAAGAGATTCTGCTGAATTTCACCTCGTAGCTTAGCCTTTTACTGCTCATTTCAAATTATGCGACTATTCACAGCAAGTATTGCAAGGGTTGTAATGTTTACTACTACGGAACTCTAAATGATTTAAACTTCCCAAATCACATTTAATCCAGATATATTTTTTAATATATCTAATATATCAATATAAGGATATTATGTGGATGTATGAATTTTTTGTTGTAATGCCATTAGTGAAAGAGACAAGTAATTTGTTAATGCCTTGCGAACATTGTACATTTGAATAATTTGCGTACAATTATTCTGATTATTCTAAGTACAGTCTTTAAGCTCACTTAAATTGTACAACAATTGTCACAACGGAATTAAATAACTGTAATAATTTTATTGTCATTGGTGTGAAGTGGGAAGAAGTAATTCAATTGTATTTGTTCAGCGCACATTTTTACAATTGTCCAGTTTAGGCAAATTTAAATTAGAAGATGATTCAAATGTGTTTGCTGCTACAACTCATAGGTTCTAAATTTTAATAAATTGCTGAGCATGAAATTTGCATATTTATTGTTGGAAATTAAGACAATTATTCATCTGAAGACAATATTTCTTCAAATTGTGTTCATGCTTGTCCAAATATAAAATATAATTAATTGTTTTGTCATTAATTAAATCATGAATCATCATAAAACAATGTTGGCGTTTTTTTTAAATTTGAGTACAAAATTTTTGTTTGTTATTTATTGTATTAGGATAATTTAATTGTACAAAGGCAACCCGCTGAACACATTTTAAGTCTCAACCAAATAGTATCAAAGTTAGGTTATAATACAAAAACCAATTTATTATTATCACACTTTTTGTGATAAACCTAGCAATTGATTTGAAATTGTTATAAAGTTTTGATTACATTTTATACGATTTACCTTCATTATAACGATGATATAATCCTCCTAAGCATGTGAATGATGAAGAGGCATCTTTGGCGATTATCGCATTTTTATAATGCTCCCTGAATGCAAACGCAGCTCTGAAAGTCTAAATGAAGTAACTTTTTGCGAGCATTTATCAGTTGTACGTTCTTAATGGGCATCTCTTCAGTGGTAAATTACTTTTTACGCTTATGAGAGCTTCCCTTCCATCGCCCAGTGAGATGGATTTCTCATATTTCAACTCGCAGTTCTATACAGCGTCCAGTTTAGTCGTCTCATCATTTCGTTCCTTTTGAGCCTTTTCAGTAATCATGCAAATCGTTTTAAGCAGGACTGCGATAGGCAAAGAATTGGGATTTTCAATTTTCTTCATATTCATAGTGACTTTTACCGCAAATTGCAGTAACTAGTACATTAAAATAAAGAGGGATATTCAAGTAAAAACGCGTAATGTTTTTTGGAAATGTTGTAAACTTGAAAAATTACACTTTCAGCAACTTTAAAACGATTAATTTTAAATTTAAGAAATTATGAAACACTCTGTTATGGAAAACAGTTTGAGTGCCACTGAAAGTGTGCGATGTTTTTTAAAAGGCTAGTAGTTATACAGCTATATTCCTAGATCCAATAGTAGATTTGTGAGCTTTTTCTCAGCTACGACTAGGGACCAGTAGAGGGCAATACTCTTTGTGAATCTAGAATTATCAGTTAATCAAAGTTTTCTATCAATCTTTCACAAGAAATCACTTAAATTTTCAACAAATCAATGTAATTGCGTTGCAATTAATGACTATATCTTTGTTGGAACAACAACGCTTCTGAATTAGTTGACGCTTGTAAATTAGCAATTGGTGATTAATCGGAAACAAGGCCGGCAACTCGATCAACTGTAACATCCTGTTCAGGCAATAACTAATCGACTAACAAATTACTTAATTAAACGTGTAATCATGCTAATGAATTAGACCGTTTTCTCTTGTCAAACGAAACAAATTACAATGTATTTAGCGTCAATCGCAGTGCAAACTTGGCGGAAATAATAAACGCGTTGTTGGCACCAAATTAATTGCACGAGCCCGATAATTGCGCATGTAATTAACAGACGCACATACCAGTAATTAATTCGGCTTGATGCAGAAAATGCGGAAAATTGATAAATTCCCATGAAAATGATTAATTCGGCTTAAATCAGGCGTTGATAACAAGGATTGTATTCGTTAATACAGCGGTAATTAATGCTCAAGCGATGTGATACATCGTGCTACTCGTAAATAAAGATGTAAAGTGAAGAGAAGAGTAGGCTGGTGTCACAGTGAAATGTGAAACAAACTCATCACTAGGCAAAAATCCAGTGGTGAAGCGATGATGAGCGAGTGGTAATACGATATCTCTTGGAGATGTTAAATAATCAAAAGAAACCGAGGGAATGACTTGCGAGGTGAAAGATGGTAAAAGATCTCTTGGAAAAATTTAATATACGATCAAAAGAATGTATTATAACGTCGTTAGAGCTTTCTGACAGAGAGAAATAAATAAGATACTCATGCGATGAAGTTTGAGAGATCATTAGATGCAACAATATTCGAGATTATGTTTAAGTAGAGTATTATTTTCTAGGAAATAATGGTTTAATAGTAAATCACTTAAGAAATTGTCTAAGTTAACTTAATCAGGACAATTATTCAATAAAATGTTGGCGTTTTAATTGAAGAAATCAACTATATTCAGTGATGACAAGCCATTTAGCTATCTGGAAATAATTTCATTGTTTATCCTAGATAGTTTTATGATCTTTTCAATTATGACGATGGTAAGTTCGCACATGGATTAATTATGGATTATATACATTCGAAGTAATGTTTTTTGTGAGAATAGCAGTAACAAGCTATGATATCAGGATAAAAAACAAGAAAAAATTATTATCAAAAAAAAACCTAACAAAAGAAAAAATGAAGCAGAAGTTTCCATGAGAACTCCACTTCTTCACTTAAATTTTTTTTTTGGTTTGAATCATATTTTCTGTGTGTTTCTTTGCTTTTCTTGAAAAACTCTATGTCAACCAAGAAGTTAGTTTTTTCATGACTTATAAAAAAATTAAATAAAACTAATAAAATAGTTACTTGATGTGCATTTCTAATATAACAATGCTCCATTTTCAATATTTCTATATTTTGCATTGGTATATTTTTGGCTTTAAACAAAGTTTTGATTTAGGCGAATTGTTTAGCTACAATGAATTGGTATAAAATTGTTGTTACACCTTTTACTACTTCCTTACAATTCACAATTTATATTTCAAAATAAATCATGCCTTATTTATTTTAATTTCATTGTACAAATACTGCTCATCATATTGAAATTTGAAAAAATTAGAATAGAAATTGTACAAAAATAAGAAAGGAGGTTTACTGAAAAGAATGTTTCATGAAGAAATACACAATTTCATTTAGCAGTTTTAAAAATATTCTGTAATCTTTATACTCTTTATAATTTTCTAGTCTCTACGAATTGATTGGATTTAGAGGTATGGTTTAAGCAGAATTAATTGTAATAAAAATGTTGTTACATTATATTAATTTCATAATTTTTCAAAGGCTATAAACTTAGTTTTTAAGGAATTATCAAAAATAGAAGAAACGTAAATAGTTATTGAAAATGAATTTGTAATATAAAAATGATTGACTTTGAATATTTTTTTAATTATTTATTGATATTAGTTTACAAGCTTCTTAAGTTCTTAAAAAAAATTGTTTAAGTTAGGTTAAGTTAACCGTAATTAATTTTTATGAAAATGATCCTTACTTTATACCAATTTAGATTGTTTCTTGTCATATCAATTTCTACTTTTTATCTTTGTCCTAACGTCATCTATTCCCGACTTTATAATTTATATACAGAATAAATTATTCTGAACAAATTTTATTTCCTAACCTCAATTTGATACTTTTTTAATTTAAAGAAATGAAACTGTAAAAAGTCTTCCCGTAGTAGTTAGAGCGCTGTCGCATTTCATTACTCCAACATGTATTAAAAATAAATAATGTAATCTCGCGCGTACGACGACAAGTTAAACGAGCAAACGCATGTAATTAGTAAAATATTTAGCAAAATATGACAGCGACGTGTCAAGCGGGGTGAAATGCGTGCGGTAAAAGTACGTGTCTCTGGCATATTCGGGCCTTTTCCCAGTGCCGAGTTTCGCCCTTGTTCGCGCCCGTAATTCCAACAAGTTGCTAACAATGTAACTAAGTTAATTACAGATTAGGGCGTCACACGCGTCGACGAAGCGTGTGCGAACGACGCTGCCTCGCGGCGATTCTCCAACGCGAATGTTGTAAACGGCGGCAGCGGCGGCGGCGGCTGGAACAATGTGCAAGTAAGACTATTACGCTGTTGACGACGGGGATGCTATTATGTCACGACTCTTCAACGTGGTGGACTTGTTAAATGTACGAAGATTTCACTTTTTTTATTG
>JAODGC010036678.1:15080-45061 GCA_027574925.1 Ecitoglossa quadriceps | reverse complement strand
TGTGTGTGTGTGTGTATGTGTAATTTTGTAACAAAACAACCTGACTTTATCTATTTCTACTTCTTAATTTATAAGTAACTTGTTTATTCATATATTTCAATAGCGGAAAGATTACAAATCAGCATCTGTCGCAAATCAGACAATGACTATCAAGCATGTTTACGCCAGGCTTTCGAACAAGCTCGCCCGCATTTCCTCCAGGGCGTTCCGGAATTGGACTTCCCCGGGATCGATCCGTTGGTTATCAATGTTACCACCGTTGACAGGACTTTAAATGAACTTGTTAGCATCAAAGCAGTGTTGAGAAACGTGCGTGTTATTGGACTAGGCGGTGTTATCATCGATGATATAAAGTAAGGCAATTAATCGCGTTCTCTTTGCGAGAGAAAGCAAAGGTTTTACGAGCTTAATTTCAATAATGTCTGATTGATTACTTTAGGGCTGACGTTGATAATATGATTGGTGAGATTCGTTTAACAGTCCCACATTGTGAAATGTCCATGGAACACGACGTTTCTGGTCAATTGTTGATCGTACCACTGAGAAGCAAAGGATATTTCAAAGGAAACTTCAGTAAGGTTTAATTTGATGTGAAATGCTACTTTCTAATGAATATTGTAATCGTTGCAGCTAATATCCAAATGTACATGCGTGCCCAGTTTAAGAAATATGAAAAAGATGACGTTGAATATTTCATGGTTGATAAATTCGATACCAAGTTCCGTGTTGGGGATGGAGTTATTAAAATAGTTGCCAAAAATCCAGAGCTTCAATTTTCCGGTACATATCGTCTTTACTAACGCTTATATTAATAATAATTAATAAATCTTCCAATGTGATTGTTTAATGTGCTTGCAGCTGATTTGATCACCAATTTCTACAATGAAAACACCCGTTTGGTGATGGATGCAATCAATCCAATTTACAACGATTACTCTAATCAAGTGATCAAACAAGAAATCAATAACTATTTGGCACGTGTGCCAGCTGCCGAGTTTCTACCGGAGTAACTATTTTAATTACTTTTCGTATAAATAGTTATTAGTGTATTACAATTTTTGAATGCAATACGACAATTGTTAATTACAATGGACGTTATCAATATTTTCAATTTTTTGAGTAAAAAGAATAAAATTATCAATTATTATGTTTTATTTGTGAATAAGTAACAATCAAAATACAAACAAGTGGATTTTTAATTTAATTGAAAATTAAGTGCTAAGCTATTTTATTGTTTCTGGTATTTTATTTGAAAATTTCAAATATGTTGTGAAACGTACCAGTAAATCAATTAACATGATTAGTAATGGTTGTTGAGACTGAATCCAGTGAGGCTACATATTGTTAGGTATACTTTCAGTAGCAATATATTAAAGAACTCATATAAAATGTTGATAACAGAATGAATTAGAATTAACATAGAGACTAATTAAGCTAATATTATTTGCTCAATATCTCAGGCAAGTATTGTTGGTAAAATTGTGAAAACATAATATAGGCAACCAACTTTACCATCTTTCATTTGATGTCAAATTGCATTACTTCTGTCAATTCGTTGACGAGTTATTGACGTCTTTTTTAGATAAAGGAATAGGGTCGTGAAATAAAACAATTATTTAAGGTATCCAGCAAATAATAATTTATGTTGACTTGTTTCTAATTTAATCCCCACTTAATATGTCATCAAATGTAGTAAAATAGATAAATTAATTGTACTAGTTTTTATCTTCTCACTGGTTACAACTAATTTCTCAAATATCAACTAAACAATTTATTTAATGCGACTTAAACAATGATATGCTCTAAACCAATGTAGAGCTTTGTCACTAGTTGCAATCATGACTTGTTAACCTCATCATCCATCAAGAATTGCATTGTTTTCAATTATGTTATAATTTGTTGTCTTCTCCAACATAAAACAACATTTTTATTAATGTTTCCTGCTAATATGTTTAGTATCTTTAAGCGGCTTAATCCAAAATGCATCCAAACAGAATCAAGCTTTCAAGTATTCAACACCTATCAGATAGATTTAATTGCAGAATTACACGTGTCTTCTGTAGGTCCACAAGTTATCGAAATTGTGGTGATAGAAGCAGCCAGCTTCAAGAGTACAGTAGATGAATCCAAGTTTAAAGAATAGAGTTGAATATTATTTTATAAAACTTAAATGGGACAATGATATTCTGCATTTAAATATAGACTATATTACGCACATGTGAAAATAACCGGTAATTATAAATTGCTACTGAACAAGATAATTAAAAGTAAGCAGTTTATTTGCAATTAATTTCTCCGTTGATTTTATAATACAAGTCAAACTTGATATTTAAGAAGCATCACTATTAGCTGACTGAGTGTTAGAAACGATGTGTCGGTACAAAGTGATTTTGTTCTTAGATTTATTCTTCTTATACATAATTCTAGAGAGTGTAACTGGAGTTAAAAGAAAAATTCGTAAGTACCAGAGACAGAAAGAAATTAATTCTTTTCTTAAAAGTTGTGTAAAATGGTAATCGTATTGTTAAATAAGAAAACATTTTTAGCTGAATTCATAACAAAGTGCAGTCAATCGGGATCTTTGGAAGATAATACCAAATGTCTAAATGATACTATCAGTATAGTAAAGCCATATTTAGAAAAAGGAATTCCTGAAATGGGTATTCCTCCTTTAGACCCAACAACGATAGAAAATGTTGAAGTAAATTTATTTAGCTTTCGCTGTCGTTTCATCAATACAACTATAACTGGCGCATCTAATTTTGAAACGATTCAAACCTTCTATGATCTACATAATCATACTATACGTTGGAATGGAAACTTTATTTACGTTGAATTTAATGGAGTTTATGAAATGGCTGGAAAATTGTTCCAAAATATTGACGTAAATACTAAAGGCGCTTACTTCTTTAATGCATGTAAGAATTAGCATGCACATTGCATTGAGTATCTGCTCATTCATAAATGTTATTAATTCCTGTATGTTTTAGCTAATATTCAAGCTGATATTATAATGATGGGCACAACATTTCAAAAAAATGGCAAACTTTATGTCGATTACCGCAACAAATTAAAGAATTCAGTCAAATTTAAATTGGTAGATAAACCATACATCCACTTTGAACATTTGTTGAATAATGAAGATCTATCAAACTCCATCAATAATTTAATCAATTTGAATATTATAGATATTTCCAATAGTGCAGTACCTATAATCAAAAAATTTTTTTTAACGTTTATACTAAATGTGGTGCAGAATGTATACGACAATTTTTCAGTTGATGAATTGTTTGTACCATAATTACTATTACTCATAATTTACTGAAACATAAATTGATTTTTATTATAACCACATTATTAGTTAAATGTAATTTAATAATATTGAATAATTATTTAATTTACAATATACATATTATTGTTAATTTCATATCTCTAGCAAATCATAAGAATACAGAATGCCAGCACCATAAAGAACAGTTGGTTCTTGAAGATGCACTAATCAACAAGCTGATCACAACCCAATATGAAATAATAACATAGATCCGGTATGTAGATGATATCCATTCACAATAATATGGTATATATCAACAATAACATGCATCCAAGTTTTGGCGTAGCCATAGAAATTTAAAACAATAACATTACATTCACAATTTATGGTAAACCCACAGAAAAACACCTTATTATATATAACAATTCCAATTACCTCCTTTGAATTTACTTTTCAATATCCTATCAACATCCCAACATCACTAACAACAAAAAACAGAATTTAAGAGAATTCTACGCTTAAGAAGATATAAGGACATAATTTCAATGATGAATATATAATTATATATGATTATAATACAATAAAATACAAACCCAGAATATTACCAATATAACAAAGTTTGTTGGGTTTTGGTTTATAAAGCCAGTTTCTAATTACTTAAGAATGTTAAGATTTGTTGGAAAAATAAATTATTAAATTGCATTCTAAACCAATAATAAAATCTTTATAAAAAATCAACAACTTCCTATAGTCCACCAATAGTCACAAATATAGTGGAATTCACAAATTTTTAGTCAATTTATTGTATGCCACTTACATAGGAATAACAAAGCACAACTTTAAAATCAGGTACAAGAAACATGTACGCACCTTAAAATGTGTGGGAATGTGGGTCCCATTTGCAAACCATCTAATACTCAACTCCACATCGCTATCATTAATAATTTATTCTTTTGATCCATAAAAAAACTCTTTTTTGGCAAACAAGTGACCAACACATCCGTCAATACTGACTACTATTTGTACAAATTAATAAATACAAAATCAAAATAACCAAATGGAACAAGGCAATACGCCGAAAACGCTTTTATATAAGAAGAGTAAGTATAAAGGAAGTATGTAGAATCCTATTGTAGTTTTCTTTCTATACTTGCATGTTGGATCTGTGGGGTAGATAGGGTGTAGGGTTTTGTGGTGTGTGATTGTGTACATATTGTTACCCATCCCAGTTATAGCCCACCATACCATACTCGGCCACCATTTAATTATACTGCATCAACTACCACGGTTATTAGCAGTTATTGGAATTGGATTCATTTAGAAACAAGAAATGCCTCAATAATTTAGAAAATTATTATATCAAATGACTAATTAAGCTAATATTATTTGTTCAATATCTCAGCTAAGTGTTGTTGGTAAAATTGTGAAAACATAATATAGGCAACCAACTTTACCATCTTTCATTTGATGTCAAATTGCATTACTTCTGTCAATTCGTTGACGAGTTATTGACGTCTTTTTTAGATAAAGGAATAGGGTCGTGAAATAAAACAATTATTTAAGATATCCAGCAGATAATAATCTATGTTGAGTTGTTTCTAATTTAAGCCCCACTTGATATGTCATCAAATGTAGTAAAATACATAAATTAATAGTACTAGTGTTTATCCTCTCACTGGTTACAACTAATTTCTCAAATATCAACTAAACAATTTATTTAATGCGACTTAAACCATGATATTCTCTAAACCAATGTAGAGCTTTGTCACTAGTTGTCACTAGACTTCTTAACCTCATCATCCATCAAGAATTGCATTGTTTTCAATGATGTTATAATTTGTTGTCTTCTCCAACATAAAACAACATTTTTATTAATGTTTCCTGCTAATATGTTTAGTATCTTTAAGCGGCTTAATCCAAAATGCATCCAAACAGAATCAAGCTTTCAAGTATTCAACACCTATCAGATAGATTTAATTGCAGAATTACACGTGTCTTCTGTAGGTCCACAAGTTATCGAAATTGTGGTGATAGAAGCAGCCAGCTTTAAGAGTGCAGTAGATAAGTCCAAGTTTAAAAAGTGTAGTTAAATGGAGTTAAATGTTAAAAATGATAAAATAAAAATTATTTATTGCATTTAAAAGCAGACATTATTTTTTTGTATGTTACAAAGGTTGGCAATTATAAATTGCTAATGACCAAGATAGTTAAAAATAATTAGTTTATTTGTGTTTAATTTCTCAATTAATTTCATAATGCAAGTCAAACTTGATATTTAAGGAGCCTCACAATTAACTGACTGCGTGTTAGAAACGATGTGTCGGTACAAAGTGATTTTGTTCTTAGATTTATTCTTATTATACACAATTCCAGAAAGTGTAGCTGAAGTTAAAAAGAAAATTCGTAAGTACCAGAGACAGAAAGAAATTTATTCTTTTCTTAAAAGTTGTGTAAAATTAGATTTGTATTGTTAAATAAGAAAATACTTTTAGCTGATTATATAAAAAAGTGTAGTCAATCGGGATCTTTGGAAGATAATACAAAATGCCTGCATAATACTTTCATTTCAATCGAGCCATATTTAGAGAAAGGAATTCCTGAAATGCGTATTCCTCCCTTAGACCCATTGATGGTAGAAAACGCTGAAATAAATGTATTTGGCTTTCATTCTCGTTTTATCAATACAACTATAACTGGCGCAGCTAATTATAAAATGAAGCAATCTTCCTTTGATCTGCATAATAATGTGCTATCTTGGACTGGAACATTTATGTACGTTGAATTTAATGGAGTTTATGAAATGGCTGGAAAATTGTTCCAAAATATTGACGTAAATACTAAAGGCGCTTACTTCTTTAATGCATGTAAGAATTAGCATGCACATTGCATTGAGTATCTGCTCATTCATAAATGTTATTAATTCCTGTATGTTTTAGCTAATATTCAAGCTGATGTTATAATGATGGGCACAACATTTCAAAAAAATGACAAAATTTATATTAATTACCGCAACAAATCAAATAATTCAGTCAAATTGAAACTAGTCGATAAACCATACATTCATTTTGATCAATTGATCAATAATGAAGATCTATCAAACTTGATCAATGATTTAATCAATGTGAATATCATGGAAATTTCCACTAATGTGGTGCCTATAATAGAGGAAATTATTTCGGTGTTTATAATAAATGTGATGCAGAATGTATACGACAATTTTTCAGTTGATGAATTGTTTGTGCCATAATTTTATATCTAATTACAATTACAAATTATAATTATAAATTTTTCTTATAACAGCATTATTAATTAAATGTAATTTAATCATATTGAATAATTATTTAATTTTTATTAATGCAATCAAAATACAAGATGCTTGCTTTAAGAAGATAAGTTGGTTTTTTAACAAAACTCTAATCAACAAATTATAAGCACAACATAAAGTTATAACATATTTCTGATGTGTAGATGATGTCTTAGGCATAATTAAAGACGGCCTTAAAATCATCGACAATAATTTTGAACAATCTTATTGAGAACATACATCCGATTTCATCAAATTTCTAATTCATCGTAAACCCACAGACAAAAACCTTATTATATACAACAAGTACAATTATTTTTAATAATATAAAATATATATTTTAGATATTTACTTTCCAATGCTCCATACATTTAATTATGAATATATAATTAATGTTGAAATATTGAATTCCGATCAACAACAACATCATTATAAACAACTCCACAATCTCCTAAAGTCCACCAATTATATAGTCAACAAATTAATTATCATGTAAAAATAACATGTACGCACTTTCAAACACCTCACATTCCTCATTTGCAAACCATCTAATGAAACCCTCGCATACAGACAACATAAAAACAACACTGTCAACTTCAAAATCAAACAATAAACTAGTAGGTATTAAAATTCATTGGACCTACTTAAGTCCACTTTAATTTATAAAACATTCTTTCTTTGACAAACAAATGATCTTGACATTCTCCAATATTGACCACTATTTGTACGAATACAAAATGAAAATAACTAAACTGAAGGAAACAACTTGCCGAAAACTTTTCTATATAAGAAGAGAATAAAAAGAGAGGGAGCTTGCACAATAGGATCTGTAAAGTATAGGTTATGTGGTATGTGATGGTGAGCATATTGCTAACCCATGACGGTCATAGACCGACATCATGCTTGATCTCCTACCACTAGGCTCCTGACAGATGGACCATTTGTTGTTTGGGAGGATGCAGACCTCTCTTTGGTTGTAACTTCAACGCTCCCAACGAAGGTGTTACTAAGACCTCTCGGCTTGTAAGATAGCTCATTGTCAAGTGCCAAATGTACAAACCCTTAAACTACTTTAAATCATACACCAACATTAATGGTTGGTCTTCAAAATAGCATTTCATATGTTAGCAAAACAGTAAAATAGTGATCATCCCATTAATATCTCACTCATCACTATGTCCCTATTATTTAACCACCTTCGACATATATTTATTTACTGTCATTACTTACAATTAAACATCCCAGTGTAAATATTCAGATGCATCTACAATGCATCCAATTGCATTCTCTCAAGGTAATCATCGTTAAATCTCAAACGAAGGTTGCAATCGGAATAAATTGATTGACTATTATGTATACTTGCAATTACGCGCTTTTCTTTTCGTTTTTGTATGTTCTTGGTCTTGACGCATTAATGCACATACTGTAGGACAATCGCATTGTATATAAGCACGACCAGATGCTGACAGTCGGTTCATTACCATCCTTTACATGAGATGTTCATACTTGTTTAACTGAAGAGGAAGTTAAGCGATGAAAAGTATTGTGATCTTCCTGATATGTTTTCTAGTGTGTGGGAATTATGCAAAGAGTGAAAACAAATTTCGTGAGTAAAGCCAATTCTACTAGTTTGTAATTGAAGCGGTATGATCAATCTCACTAAGAGGAAATTGTCATTTCTAGCTCCCTACATCAAAGTCTGCAAGAGAAGTGAGGATGTAATCAAATGCATCCTGGATAATATAGAAACATGTAAACCGTATTTATCTAATGGCATTCCTAGACTTCTCCTCCCACCAATGGATCCTCTGACGCTTCCTTCATTAGATATAGTTGGAAATGGCCTGAAAATTAAATTAAACAACCTGAAAGTGTATAACATTCCATCTGCAAATATCCACAATGGCTACATTGATCTGGATGATTTTAAATTCAACTTAAAATTAACGCTTCCCTACATTTACAACGAATTCGAGTATGCAGCTCAAGGAAAGATCTTGACTTTGCATTTTAATGGAGATGGCACAGGATATACAAATTCTTGTAAGTATTTGCTCGTTGTAAAGAACTGAATTGAATTCATGTTTGCTCTGGACTTGCAGCTGATGTCATGTTGGATATCGAAGCAAAAGGACATGCAATCCAACGTGACAACAAAGAATACATCAAGATTGATAATGTTAATGTCAACTACAAAGAAACCAGCGGCAAATTCCATGTGGAGAATTTATTCAGGAACCAGAAAGAGTTGAATGATGAGACAAATCGTTTGATTAATGAGAATTATGATCTGTTTGCTGGTGAACTTGGTCCGGATATTGCAAAATCGATTGCAAGTGTTTTTACATCAATAGCTACGAATGTTTTGGAGAAGTTTTCCGTTGATGACTTGTTCCCGATAGAATAATAAATAATTGATTATACATATACTTAATGTACGTTAGATTGTTTTGGAAGCAACGTAAATAAATTGCTAACTCGGCTATTAAATATAAGGTCAACTATTTTCTTCATTAGCAGCAATTAACATTATTTCGTTTGTTAGCACCGCACAATGAAGTTGACTTACATTTCAAGTGCTTTCATCATTTTATTAGCTACGAATCGACTGGAAAGCAAACCAAATCGAGCTAAACTACGTAATTAATCATCAAGACTGTGCATCAGCTGTCTTTTGTTATACCTTGTTCTCTTTACATTCCTCCAGCAAGTTTTCTCAGTATATGCCAAAGAAATGACCCTCATCTCAATGATTGCATCAAGCAATCCATCGAACAGCTTCGGCCTGTACTCCGCAAAGGCATCCCAGAGTTCCAAATTCCAAGCTGTGAGCCCTTGCACATTCCAGAAGTGGTCATCGACCAAGGTGCTGGACCAGTTGCAATTAAATCCAACTACAAGGATATCCAGGTGCATGGACCAACTGACTTCAACTTAAAGAGCATCAGGTAAGCGTCATGAATTTTATCCACTCGAACCGCAATTATCATCTACACCAATCGTTGTATGCAATTCTATTGTATGATTTCTGTATGAAGAATTGATTTAGACAAGAATCGCGTTCGGATTAAGCTGTGGTTGCCCAAACTGCAAGTAAAATGCCACTACCAGCTGACAGGAAACATCTTGATGATGCCCATTTCCGGTTCTGGAGAAAGTCATGCAAATTACAGTAGGAGTATTTTTCTAGCATGCAATGCACCAATTAATTTATTTGCTTGGCGAGGAATTTCACTCGTTTATTGCTTGTAGGTAATATTGACGTGACGATTACAATGCAAGGTCAGCAAATTAAAAAAGGTGATGACGTCTACTTTAATGTGAAAGACTTTGTCGTTGGTTTCAATATTGGTTACGCTGAAATTAAGCTGGAGAATTTATTCAACGGCGATAAGGAATTGGGTAATATCTCATGAATTATTAAATATTATATTAACGTACTTGTTGCAGGATTAATGTTTTCATATATTATATAATATGGTAAATTTTAGGCGAAGCCATGAACTTGTTTTTAAACGAAAACTGGAAGCAAGTTTCGAGTGAAATTAAACCAGTGTTGGAGGATACAATTGCGTCGATTTTCAAAAAGTTTGCCAACAAAATATTCCTTAAGTATCCGTTGAACGTGTTATTACCAGAGTAATTATGATAAATATTTCACGCTCGTAATTTGTTATCTAACTTCGCCGTGAAATTATGCAATGTCATCGTGTCACACGCGAGTGAAGAGCCCTTAGAAAGGTTTGCGCATGCGCGGAACACACTGTCAAATGTAAAGCGTCCTCCACACGTTTTGCTGAATAAATTGTATGTTTTGGCACTTTATTCGTCTTTTTGCACGATGTGAAAGTATAAGAAAGCACACATAATTAAATTAGGAAATATATTCATCAATAATTGCATGAGCAATATTGCTTTCAATTAACTATATAAAAATTTCTTTACTTACATTTCTCATTATCATAAATAGTAAAACGTAATTTGCTATTTTACCAATGTTATATAATTACTGTTACCAAACAATGAGCACACGAATTGTGACTTCTATATAAATGCGTGTCCAAATCAAATAAGATTTAACTCGACTCAAACCATTCATATTTGATCGCACTTTTACTTATGCAATATTTACGTTATAATTGCAACAAATGCCAAATTAATGCCAATTACATTTCTCAATTGGTTAATTCCAATCTTGTAATCGTCCTATAAACAAAATGTGCAATTCTGACCCAGAATCCAATTGCCAATACTCTGTCTATGAACCATCGTCCTCATTAGCAACAAAAAGCAAAATCCTAGCGTCAACTCCTAAACAAGTTACCGCGTCGAGCAGGGAAAGAAATGTAAGATAACACTTTCACTTTCCAGCTAGAATTTGTGTAATCGTCAGCACCGGACTATGTTGGATTATGTAGGATGTTGTTTTCTTACCTCCGACTACTTCCACTGCAGCTAATAACAATTTAATGGCTGGTACTGGATCCGAAGCACATTTTTTCCTCCGTCATGTTTTTCGTACATCAAAAATACTTCAGCAAGAGCTAATAGCTTGCAATAGCTGTGCATTCTATTAGGTGAAATATTGAGAAGTATCGTAGTGGAGATTGGAAAGAAGGGGCATTTCATAGACATGGGGAATTTAAGCTGAAGAGAACATTGGTGCGAGTGGGCATTTAGTGGAAGATAATTTGTTACCACTACGTTACCACGTTGTTACCACGACTGTCTTTGGGTGTTTTTTACGTTGTTGGATGTAATCGATGTTTAAAGCAATGCCCCATGCTCGATGGCTGGTTAGTTAAAAGTTGTTGGTTTAATAATAAACATCGTGGTGTGCAAATAGAAGAAGAATATTTTGCCTCAAATTTACCGAGGTTACCGGTGAGATTAATAGATATATGATAACAAAAAACAAGATAAAGATAGAAGAAATAAAAAAAATAACACACAACAAAAAAATGATCACTGAATATAAATGCATTTCCTTTGCAACTGTGCTGGTTACATGTTTGGGTTTAAGCGAGAGTTACCAAGTGAAAGATGGCCCACTTCTTACCTACAGACGTATGCTACTTTGTTATAAACTAATTGCCTCTACTGACGTCTACTAAAATATTGAATTTCTAGCATCCTGGCTAAAAATGTGTCGACGTTCAGACCCTAAATTGAATTACTGCCTTAACGACTTATTCTTGGTCATGTTTCCTGCTTTGGCTAAAGGTAAATCCATCACCTAAATATGCCTATTAGTACAACTGGTTTTCTATTGTAGGAATTGATGAAATCAATGTAGACGCATTCGAACCTCTTAAACTCGACAAAGTGTCTGTTACAAAGGGATCAGGTGCTGTTACCCTATCTGGAAGTTTCCTCAACTTGACAGTTGTAGGACCATCGAATTCGACCCCAACATATACAGAGTAATAATTGCTTTTGGAAATAATGTATAGCTCAGTTTTCAGTTGTTTACTAATGAAATTTTGCTAAGAAAGAAGCAAAACTGGTAAACAGTGATGTAATGTTCAACATAACCCAAGCGTTGAGTAATTATGAGTTTTCTTGAGTGAAGAAGTTGTAATTGTAGATTGACGGTGCATTACTAATTAGGTTTGCTGATGACGTGGTAGTTGGCGGAAGTGTACACCATTGCATTGATATTGACGCAAACCTCCTATAATGCTCCTGCTAGTTCCAGATAAAATGTTCATTAATGCAATGTGTTTCAGTATCAACATAGCAAAACGTAAACTAAACTTTGGAATTTATCTCCCTTTGCTGGACATTAAATCCAAGTACAACCTCAAGGGACATATTCTAATCTTACCGCTGGTTGGGCACGGCAACTGCGAGATGAAACTAGCAGGAGTTGATACTAAAATCAAAGCTGAAATTAGCATGCATGAAAGGGAAGGAAAAGAAACGATAAAGATTGACAACATGCGGGTGTCTTTTACCGTGGAGAAAATTCGAGTACGATTGGATAATTTATTTAATGGGAATAAAGTTTTAGGTAAGCAACTTATTACTCCTCCCTCCCCATTCTACTTGATTTCAAATCACACGTTTTTAAGCTAAACATTTACTGTTTTTTAGGTTTAACAGTAAACACATTTCTAAACCAACATGGATTAGAGATTGTAAAAGAGTTGGAAGAACCAATTGGTGAAAGTTTAGCTCAAATATTCAAAGATATCATCAATAATGTGTTTACAAAGTTGCCTACAGACTTGTGGCTTCCACAAGAAACAAATGAAACGCAAACTGTTAAAACAGAAACTACTCAAAGATGAATTATGAAAAGCTAGTAATCTATAAAAAAAAAGTGACGTTGACATTAAGGTGGAATTATTTTGTTAATATTTTTTGTATAAACTAATTCTTGGCATCCAAGACATGAAGAATTAAATTACTTTAAAATTTATTTCTTACAAATTGTACTTATATTCATAATATTTTGATGGGAAACTCATGATTATTTCAATAAAATTTAAAAACACTAAATTTTATCATATTCTACTGGATTCACTAAATATGATTCTTTCAGTTGAACTGATTTATAGGTATTTACACAAAGAAATAACTATAAACTATACTGACATTGTTAACAATACCACGCGAATAAATTTAAATTGTGATTCCGGTTGCAACATAAATCACCAATGTTCAGGTGCATCCACCTGTTGCAAATACAATGACAGTACATAAATAAGTGTAGACAAAACACCTACAATGTCATCAATTTACAATCATCTATCAGTCTGCCGCCAACTCAATTTGCAATCCACCTCAATTTCATGGCATCTAATTTATATTCGAATCAATAATTCTAGTAACATTGTGCTGGGTGATGTGCAATGATGAGAATATTATGAAAAGCACGCACGTAAATTGCACACATCAAATGCAACTGAATGGCACAGGTAGAACAAATCAAAACGAAATACGTTTAATTCAGGTGAGCGCAATGAGTATTGAACAGAATATGTAGCTCATGGCAAAATCGTTTGTTGTTACGGACCAACATTAAACCATTGCAATTCCCCCACTATATAATAGATTACATAATTATATAATGATGTCGTTAATTTATTATTAAGAGTAAGAACAATAATTGTATTCATAATAATCGTATTTATATTGGTGAAAAGTTAAGAATATGTTATTTGTCTATTCTATAAGTCTAATTGCAAAAAGATGATGAAATTTATTTGGATTTATGCAATGGCATAATATGCAATATGTGTACATTAATTCGTTAAAGTGTAAAGTAAGTAAAACAAACAGTTTGCATTACTTCAAATGGTTTCATAAAATAGAATCAACTGATTTTACAATTTCCTGTCTTGTTGGTTGCCTACCATATAATTTATTCTCATTTTCTATTGTGCCTTCGAAAAAATCAACTTTACTGCACTTATTTGTCAGTTAAGCAATGATCACATTGATTTCATATCCTGCAAACTTAGTGTATTATTTTCCAACCTAAGAATTAAACCAAATGAGGATGAAAAATCATCCTGAGAATGTTTGAACACCACACGAAATTCACTTACTCAATTTGATTTCGCCACTGCATTAACTTTGATTACTTTGATATTAGGTACACGGCCGTTCGTCATCATTACGGGCATTAACAAACAACTAAATCACAAAGCATCTAAATTTTAAAAAAATAATAAAAAATAAAGCACTTCATTTGATGAAATCAAAAAATAATGCCAGTAAATAATAAATATTTCAAATTACTTACTAATCAGACTTCTCAATAAAAAAGAAACAATAAGGTAGATCATAATTAATCAGTCAATTAATAAAATTACCCAATACATACAAGTTTTTATTGATACTGACTGCATCATTTACTAAAAAGTCATTGAAATTTCATTCCAAATTAATGGTCCAGTTATCAAGTGACCAGTGATGCATAAACCAGGAATGTTGTAGGAATACCAAGCTGATCTTCTTAATAAAAAAAAGATTGAAAACCCAAAAAGTAAGAACGTGATACTCCTCAGAAGTGAAACGCGATAAAACGAGGCGCAGGTATGAGAATATATTTTATTGAATATGAACTTATCAGGAGTATAGAGACATCCCTAAATAATCAATTAAAACATAATTTAGCAATTGATGTATATTGTAAGAAACAAGTGTAATTTCCAAAGCAATTTCTGCCTTTGTAAATTAAAACTCGTACGCAATTTCCCGACTATGATTACTACACATTTAGATAATATGCCCACTTTTCTATGTCTTCATTATTATCCTGAAATAAACAAATTGCTGAATATTCTACTACGACTTGTATACGTCCATCTGTCATGAAATTGTCTCAGAAATAATAATCGTGCAACCACGTCACTCTGCAGAATAAAATGAAATGTGAAATGGCTTCGAACATCATGATGACTTCATCTTTAAGCAACAACTGTCATGTTATGTCAAGATAAGTGGAAAAAGCCTTATAACCTAATCCAGGTAATTATTTCAAGTATCAATATCTAGTACGTAATGAAATTTCCTTTAATTAAGCAAATTGCTTACTCATTACGTAATTAGCGTAATAGGAATGGACGAATCAATGTTCGTATCGTTTTCCGGCATGATGCATCAATGCAACTGCATTATGCACATGTACTTTATAGTAGCATGTAAAGCTCGTGTTCGTCCACGAGTAAACATTTTACCAATTGGCTATTGTTTGAGTCATGGGTGCCTTGCCTACTTTGTTGGCAGCCAAGAAGAGACTTTCTGTTATATCACGAGTGCAACAGTGCAAACTGCATCTCTTCATGTTCTATTAATTCAATACATGTTACGTGCATAATGACGTATTAAAATTGAAGTAATATATTCGAATGTAAATTAGATCAAATCGCATGAAATGTAGAACATACACATTTAACCTAATTCTTCAGTTGGAAACATCACACTTGAAAATTATCTCGCTGGATCATTGCGTTTGATAGTTACGCACGTTTTGATCACATTTAAGCCTTTGGACATTTAATGGATAAGAAGTAATAATCAGGCATAATATTCACGAGACGAAAGTGTCATTACGAGGTGGTAAGTACTGAATAATTGTAATCATCAATATCACGATGATTGCATCATGCGCATGTACATTCTGTATTATTTCAATTTCTTATTAATTGATTAGAAAAGAAATTATATTCATTATATATCCATTTTTATTTCATTGTAATCAATAACACCTTTTCATTCATTGCAGAAACAATAAGTAATTTCTTATACAGAATGAGTTAACCTTAAAAAAAATCTTGTAATATTCTATTGAGATAACTTTCCTTTGATTTTATTCATATTTAAAATACTTTCACTGCGTGTTTATTGCAACTGATACTGAAACACACCCCAAAAATATTTCAATATGAATATATTTAATATGACGATACATCAACAGGAATTTATGGCAAAGAAGTAAAAAACAAACATAACGCGATATCCATAAAAATTGAGCGAATGTTATTCAACTTCAAACTTGATAAATCACGATTCAAAGTGTGTGATATCGTCAGTAGTGGTAACATCATTGGTGAAGCCATCAATCAATTCCTCAAGATTAATTCAAATGAAATTATTGGAAAGATGAAGCCAGCAATAGTAAGTGTGAAAGTAAAATCTTCGAAGACAGTAGCACTGCCAAAACATTTGGTCCCACTCTAAGCAAATAAACCATATCAATGTGAACAAACTACTTTTGTGATCTGCTTCTGACTACATTATAAAGTTAAAAGATGAGAATCATCCATGTAAGAAACAACAATTGCAAAGAGAAATGTGTACACAAAATCCTTTATTAAAGTCATTTTCACTAAAGAAGACAACATGCTGAAAGTTTGTTTACAACATTAACTACTTAGTAAGTGTCAAACTCATTGCTAGACAATGAATATCATATTCACCTCTGTAACCAAAATCAATTCTCAATTAAAACATGGAATTCATAGAAACATATGATAACTTTACCTTGAAGAACATTTATGAAGTACAAAAATGCAATGTTATTTTATTAATATTACTTTGTTACTATGTCAACTAATCTAAGAAATATTAATAATAAACTGAAGCTTTTTAAAGAATAAAACAAATTTACCTTACATTTCCGAATTTTACTCGTTGCTATTGGTAGGTGACATTTAAATGTTCACAATTAGAATCTTACATTGGTACCATGGGGGAATCCCCTTCTTCCTTCACCATCATCCCTGTTTCATGAATGGACATTTGCTCCGAGTATAAAATCAAAAGACGCGTTCACTTTCTCCCGCTCAGCCCGCTTTGCGCGTGTGACATAAACTGCTATCACACATTTAATTTGTTTAAACCTTACGCACGCCACATGTGGTAGTGATAAAAACAATACCTAAATTATAAAATATTTCATGAACATTAGAGTAGTACCTTAATGCTCCAAATAAATCCCATACAATTGAAATTGGAAACGAATTAGTGTGACGAAAATGTTGAATACAGTGAGAGTGTTGTCTGTTTTCTTCTGCATTGGCGTATCTTATGGACAAGAAGAACATGTTGTTGATAATATAACTACATTTTATACACGTAAGTCATTTGTTTACATAATACCTCCATAAATTGCTATTAACAATATGCAAATTGAAATAGTTAGCAACATTTGTCTTCATCTATGTCACATTTTATGTCACGAGCATAACATCCTTTCAAGTTACCCAACAACATTAGCTTTGTCTATTGCCAAGATACGTGCATATGTTATTAGCCTGCAATAAATTGACATGATGATTAGTTAATGCCCCGAATAAACAAAACGGATTTTCCTTTATTGTCTTTTCAATGCCGACTGTCATAATGTCACTGTACGACTAATACACTTTACACACTGACCAGCATAGTAAACAATGCCACAGTAATGAATAATTTGAATTTAACTTTCTTATTGACCTATGTATATTAGTCCTCAATTTAATATTACCAAAGCACATCCAAGATACTTGAAGACTGATTACGTGATGATTGGGTTGCATAATTGCAAGTTCAAATGTTGATTTAGGGCAGTTTTCATCTACAATTTGTGGGTGCAATAAAAGATCATTGCAATGTAAGCCATTATGAAACATTTTTTTTTTTTAATTTATTTGTAATTTATATCGGTAATAAAAGCTAACTTCTTTTTTGTGCAGCTGTACCACAAGTAATAATTATTTATTGAAATGTAATAAAATGCGAGTTGCAGATACTAGTTGATTAAATGTTACTAAACGGAATTGCAATGAGTATGGAATTTAACGTTTGGTTGTTTAAATGATGGTTATTGCAGATTGTTTATTTAAAAAGAAACTTTGGTCGGATAAATATTTACTTGGATCTTTCATATTTAAGCAACAGATGATGACAGGGTGTATAGGCAAACAAGGAATTATGTAAAACAATCAATTTCTAAACTAACTACTTACTTGCAATATACTTGCTTCGAGTTGATGTTTTAAATTGTGATCGATTAATTTATGGTCAATTGTTTCAATGTTATAGTGTTAGTAGGTTCAGCAGAGTGTGCAAAGCAATCCGTTTGAATTTCCACTCGCTGACATTATGCAATCGCAGCATTTACTGTGTTGCAATTACGTCATTTCCGCGCTGGGAGGTTTTCGAAAAAGCGCAGTCGACGCACACATTGCATCGGCTGGTGCTGCCGCTAGGCTAATTGCGTGGAAAGCCGGCTGGCGCAGGCTACATTCCACCTGGTTGCAGGCAGCAGATATTTCATTGCATTTCGCGGTTGCATCGAAAGTGCACTCCTCGTCGGCGCCGCTTTCACTATCATTGTGTCTGTGCCGGCGAACGGCACTCAATGTGTGAACTTTATGCAAGCGGCAAGTGGGTCATTTACGATTTTCTCGTTTTCATCGTGGATTTTACTCCACACCAGATACAACAAGTCAAAATTGATCTGCTGCAATGTGCACTAGTTACCTAGATACTATCTAGGACTTTTCAAAATCACCTCAAACCTTATTTTAATGCTTTTCACTAATGCACGTGGCTCATTTCAGCTGAATATATAAAACCATGCAAGAAAGCAGATCCCGACTTGAATAACTGTCTAATGGGAACATTCAACCATCTGAGACCTTACTTAGTTGATGGTTTAACCGACTTAAATGTCCCAAGCATTGATCCGCTTCATATTGAACGGATGCTTATTGAAAATGGTCATGGTGCTTTTAGAGTTCGAGCACTATTTACAAATATCACTGTGACCGGAGCAAGTAACTATACCATTGGAAGAATTAAGTAAGACCCTCCCTCCAACAACCAACAAGCCAATGTTTGAATATACGTCTGATGTGTTTCAGGGCTGATGTGGACAACTACAACATCGAATTGGGACTCAAATTACCCCGCATTGAAATCCGAGGCAAATACGAGGTGAATGGAAATGTCTTACTTTTTCCCGTACGTTCCAAGGGCAATTTCTGGGCTGTTTTCCGTAGGTGCAATGCGTTGATATACCAATAAACTTGTATTGCATTTATTACAATTTTGCAGTCGAAGTGGATGCATTAACAAGAATCTATGGCAAGGAAGTGAAAAACAAGAACAACGTGATATTCATGAAAATTGAGCGAATGTTATCCGACTTCAAACTTGGTAAATCACGATTCAGAGTGCGTGACGTCGTCAATAGTGGTAACATTATTGGTGAAGCCATCAATCAATTCCTCAACAATAATTCGGATGAAATTATCAGAGAGATGAAGCCAGCAGCAGCTAAGGCAATCTCGCAACATTTCAAAGCGTTCCTCAACAGTGCGTTCTTGCAAATACCGCTTAAAGTTTGGCTCCCTGACGCTTAAACTTATTTACAATTCACTTAGATTGTACTTTTAATCAATGCTACCAAAAATTATCCATCACTTAGTTTGTAAATTTAGTGCTTTAATGAAATTTTATTTTGCTATACTAATTTCTAAACAAGTACAAATTATCACAAACAATTTATTTAAAACGCACGTCATTGAACGTCAGTTTTATTGTCTTTTCAATATCTATTTATATAGCGCGCAATATTTCTATAAGAAAAGTAATGATTTAAGTCCCCAACACGACAAGCACTTCCGTTCTGTGACTTTTACTGCTGTTAATCGTATCAGCTTTGGAGTAAATGATCGATGGATGGTGCGGCGCCAAAATTAACGCAATGAATGGTCTTTCTTCGGGGCCAACGATTTTTGTGTACAGTTGGTAGATTAGACGTACAAACAGTTGATAAGAGATTTATGCTTAGTTTAGAATAAATAAATGCGAGTATTATTACAGATAATGTCGCTGAATCTAATGAATATTAATTAATCAAGTTCAGATCGATTTTTGTCTTAATATAATGTATGCAACCAAGTTAGCATGTATGATGCAGCCAGACATTTCAGACTCAAGTTACAAATCTTAAAGGACTAAAAATAGCTTGTAATCGATAATAAATCTTCACAATGAATGTACTATTAAATGAGACGAACGTCTACGATTGTATTATAATTGTGACTAATCATTAAACGCATAATAAATGCATATCAAAGAGCATTTCCGCTTGAATGTCATCCAAGTTATCAACGTAATTCATAACCAAATATGTATTGTTGATTCCAAAACAGAATGCAATTATAAAGCACTTGTTTTCATGATTTGTTGATCGCCACAAAACAATATTATGACAATGAAAAATTTCATCTGTTATTTTCTTAACAATTACGTCATTGAAGAAACTCTGATCAAAGTCTGTAGACTTGAATTCAAGTTAAATCATAATGTTCAAACACTGTGTTGAAGTCTTATTATGTTATGACTGTATTCACCAGATAAATAAGACTTTGTTTAATAATTAGCCGCATTAGTAGGCAACCAAGAAATGTGCAAGAAGTTTACATCATTAGCGGATTTAGAATTGGCGAGACATGTGCGATTAATGTCCACGACCTTTACATTTGGACGAATTCAAGTTCGGCAGTATCTTCTTGGCAATGAAAGCAACGCTAAAAGCAAGGCAAGTATGTAATGTACCGCTGATAAAGCAGTGTCAATAATGCAATTATTATAAACATTCCACTGCAGATGACAATGAATATGACAATTTTATAGAGTTCAGCAGAGTGGAATTCAGCGTTGAGTGGAAAATATCGCAAGGAACAGAAAGGGGACCTAAAGTGGTAAGGAATAAAAGGGGCAACCGTCTTTGCAAACTGGTATGATTATCGACCAGTGGCATTATTATTGAACGCGTTAAACTTTGAACTTTATTCTGGTGTCGTTGTGTCCAGCTATGCATGCACACAATTAATTCGTGCACTGCGAGCTTCTGTTATTTGCACAAAAGCACAACCGTTGCATCAAACAAACCGTCTGATTATGTGCTTATTAAGTTGCATACATAGTATGTCACTAAAGCGTATTTAACACACTCACACAATGCTTCCATACAAATGGAAAACTTTCCAAATTGAAGAAAACTGAAGAGACGAATGTTTTATGGCAAATTCCCAAGACTAGAAAAAAGCTTCCTTTTGCTGTCACTTCCATGACTTGTGCCGCTTGCTGTATCCAGCAAAAGGCCATTAAACCGTCCGTTGGCAAATGGAGACTTCTTCTTATCACAAATCAGCCACGCGCGATAAGCTGACACTGCCCGCAGATGGCGAGAAAAATGTGAAATGTCGCACATAGTCCGTCGCACATCCGCCGATCTTCAGTCCAACATCAACCATCACGCTGGGCACATTGCTACCACCGACATTTGTGATACGCGCTGATCAATCATACCATCCACCATGCTCGGGACGCGCACCACGACAATATGATCAATCGGATATTCTTCTACGCGAATTATTTAATCCTCAAAGAACTGAGCAACTTTTTACTGTGTGCACCATCGTATACTGATTTAATATAGTTTTTTACTTGCATTTTAATTTATGTGTAATTAAGAAGAGATTTTAATTGGATTACGGAGAAGAACAGAGTTTTACTTGTCGTAATCATTAAAGAATATTATTTAAATAATCAGCGCTAACAATGAAGTTCACAAAGAGACAATGGATGACATTATTAGTCATTGGAATCGCAGACTTTTGCAATGCCATTTGCGTCTCCCTTCAGGCACCATTCTATCCACAAGAGGTAACAAACGATTGCACAACTGAACTACTGATATCAGTACTGTCTGTATAGACAGTAAAGACATAAATATCCGTTGAAAACTAATGTCATTGGTGTTATCCTCGACGCCATTTTGTTTTGCCCGCAAGCAAAGAAATAAAATTGAAAGCGTAGCAGTTTGAAAACAGAAACCTGTGCAAACAATCAATGGACTCAATTTCAGAAACAAAATTATGAAACATGTACACTTGTGTCGCAATTAATCAGACACTAATCAGAAAAAGCATTTTTCTATTTCAATCGTGTGGTTGACTTAAAGACTTTGACCTAAAAATCTTAATTTGATGATAACTTTTTAAAACGAGCCGCGTAATTATTTAATGTCAACACACACACAGCACAAGGCTTTTGGATTAAGCAATATCTCCATACGCTCAATTGAATTTGTTTTGTGTTTTATTATGCGCGAATTAGCAATTGGTGTGTTTGATTAACTAATTTGAACAGGCTGAGAAAAAGGGTGCTACTGCAACAGAATACGGCCTTGTCTTCGGTATCTTCGAACTGATTGTCTTCATCGTGAGTCCTTTCTACGGACAGCATCTCAATCGAATAGGCCCCAAAGTTTTATTCAATGGAGGTATCTACACGACTGGAGTGTGCGCCATTTTGTTCGGGTATGTCAATTACAGAAACCTTTCCTGTAGCGTTCCTAAAACAACATGTATTTGTTTATTTCCTAGGCTGCTGGACAGAGTTGAAGGACATTACCCCTTCATTGCCCTCAGCTTCATCATCCGCATTGTGGAAGCAATGGGTAACGCTGCCTTCCTCACAGCGAGTTTTGCCATCATCGCCAAAGAGTTTCCAGATAATGTAGCAACCACATTTGTACGTAAACTCTTAAATTCCATTCAATATCTCTGAGCAAACACGGATTTGGTTGTTATTGAATTTTGGGAGAGTGTAAACAAACATAGATAGCAATTGTTTTCAACTTGCAAGTGGACCATATCGGGAGCACATGTTTTCAATATTGAATAGCACCACAACTGTAACATTAAAATATTTCATTTGTAGGCATCATTAGAGACATTCTTTGGTCTTGGACTCATTGTGGGTCCTACTGTGGGAGGTGCTCTTTACCAAATGGGAGGATATACTGTACCATTTGCAGTGATGGGTACTGCCCTATTTTTATCCGCTATTATGACGAATTTTACGCTGCCTAAACATGAACAGGGCACTGATGTTGAAGCTGGAAGTAAGGAAAATTGTGAATCACAAAAATATGCTTAGAATTATCATTTTCAAATAATTTCAGCATCAATTTGTGCTGCACTAAAAATCCCAGGAGTCCTTCTCTCAGCAGCTAGTATCATTGTCACATCAATGTCAATTGGTTTCCTTCAAGCTACATTGGAACCTCACCTTAGACAATTTGGACTCTCCCCTATTGTCTTGGGCCTGATGTTTGTCATTAACGGGGGCACATATGCACTGTCTGCTCCAGTTTGGGGTTGGTTATGTGATAAATATATTCCTCCGAAGACAGTTACCATTATTGGTACCTTATTGGTTGCTATCGGATTCTGTATGGTTGGACCAGCTCCGTTTATTCCTATTAATACGCAAGTAGAAGTATTTGTTGAACGAATTTGTATTTAGTTGCAGGTATTTTACAGGTCCATGACTATTACCATCTGTGGTTTGATTCTTCATGGTCTTGGAATGGGTGCTCAACTAGTTGCTTCGTTCACTGATGCGTTAAGGACCAGCATGTAAGTTGACATTAAAAGCTATTGCAAGTAAGTCAATTAGGGAGGTTATTCTAGGCTTATTTGTATCTTGCAGTGCTTACGGTTTCCCGAACAACCTTGAAACATTTGGCCTCATTTCCGGTCTCTGGACCAGCACGTTCGCCCTAGGTGCCTTCATCGGTCCATCAGTCAGTGGTATCCTCTACGACAGTATCGGTTTCCGCCCATCATCAATGTTTGTCGTGGGTGTCCACCTTGTAGTTGGTTTTATCGTAAGCCTCTTCCTAATGTGCAATCGTCGCACTGCTCAGTACGTCGAACTGAAGGACGACAAGATCAGCAACGGGGATTTGCACAACGGCGAAGGCAAATCAGGCACCATCAGTATTTCGGAGAGCATCAGAAGTATTCGCAGTGTGGCAAATGGCATTTCTATTGAACGTAGTCGGCCACCTGGCATGAACAGTCTCATTGCTTGCAACAGCTACAAAAGTCAAGCTTGGCCAAGAAAAGATGCGAATGGTCTCTCCATGGGTCCGTACAGCTATAGCTATGGCACAATCGATGCCCGTCGTAACGGTGGTACCACATATTTGCAGGGCGTTGCTTAATGTTAAACACACCAGCGTCTACATTTGAATAGATCGTTTATACAACTGTTTTCGACCCCAAATTTGCCTTGGTGATTACAAAAGATGAGGAGGATGCATATTTGACCTGGTTGTATGTAAATATTGTCATAGCGAGAAATTGCATAAGTTATTTTACGTTTAAATGATGAATGCTGATTTATCATATTGTGAATTAATTTGTAATAAGATAGTAGACCATCGACGCTGCTAGATTTTAGATGGTCATGTACGCCTACATAATTTGTTAAATAGATGAGATGTAATAAAGTCTATTTTAAATCCATTGCACTGTTTGGACCCTATGGTGGTAATTTTTAAAGAGTCTTACGGAAAGATTAAAGTTTTGGTTTCCAGAGTCAGTTACAAGTCGAAAAAATTACAAAAGTTATGGTAATCTGACAAGAGCATTTGAGCGTCGCGTCAGCTCCACCCTTTTTTTTTGAATTTTTACCCAAACTTAGTGGCATAGTCGCAAAGTGAGGCACACGGATAAACTTCAACGTTTCTGACTTGAAATAGAATTATCCCAAATACTTTTAAACCAAAGTCCCATATTGAAGTGCCCAACGTTCATGCAAGAAGAAGAATCTACTTTACAAGAACATCCTAAAAGTGCCTATAATGACGTAAACAAAAAAAATTCATCTAAAATGTTTCTATTAAATATAATACTTCTTTTTACCGCAATTCTTCCTTCCTCTTTAGATGTTTGCCAAATCAAATAAAACTTTAGCCTAAACTATCATTAAAGATAGGAAAGTATAATATATTTTCCAGCTTGTCGGGGCCGAATATCCTTTGTAACAATACCCATAATGCATTTCATGTTTCCAGCTTTTCCTTTTCACCACTTCCCCTTCTCTTCCGCCCACAATGAAAATCAATGACTCCAGTGTAAACGCGCATGAGTCGTAAACTGCAATCAAAGAACTGTCAAAACTTGCTGAATGTAGCTCGATGTGTGGTGAGCGTAAACGAAATCTGTTGTTTCATCAGCATGAAACAAAATATTGCAATTGCAGTCAACCAAGCAAATATAAATTACTCCACAGCGACGCAATGATGGTTCAACAGAATTTAACACATTAGTTAATTCTTGTCCAATTGTCAGTGAGTAAATAAAATATTTCTCAAATAAATAATTGCCAAAAACAATACACACAATACACATTTGCTATTAATAGCTGGTGACCCTATAAAAATATTAATGTACCTATATGATTTTAGCAATAATTTACAATGGAGTCCAAATTGGAACAAAGGGAAGCACTTCTGCTCCATCATGAAATGCACAGCCCCTGCAAAATGCAGCAATCTATCAGTTCATTGAATTCACCAGTTGATTCCGGTGTTCAGTTGTTGGACAGTGAGAGTGACCAGACATCAGTGATGTCTTCCAGTGGCTGTGAACTTGATATGGATGTGAAACATGCTGACGACAGCATTGCACATGATGCTGAAGCAACAATGAGGGAATTGTGCAGTGAGATTGAAGACATGTTGATGACAAAGAGTGATATTGCTAATCAAAATGTTGACTCAAATATAGCACCAAATGATGAGGTTGTTGCATCACCAGCAAGACAACAAGGCACACCAAGCCATAGTTTAATAAATGCAGCAACACATGATGACATTATGAATATCTCACTTAATAGTTATGAACTTTTGGATTACACCATGGCAAATCAAATCCGATCTGACTTTGAAGACATTGATCAAATGCATGTGAGCCTCTCAGAAGAAGTCAATGAAACATTAAGGCTGCAGTTGCAAACTGCTGTTGAAAACATGAGTGAATTAAATGCTCCCATGGAAGAACCACCAGCACCAGAAGCTGTTGTTGAAGACAAACCAATTGATACAATTGTTGATGAACAGATTGTTTTCAGACGACAGCGAAAAAAGAAATCTCGCAATGACACCCCAAAGAAACGCGTTTCATTTCATGAAGATATCTTAAATAGCACAAAAATTGATGATATTCATATAAACCATGGGTTCATCACTATTGAACCTGAGGGATCAACAAATTTCCTACTCCGGGGCTTTAAAAAGAAACATGACATTGTCCAGGGACGATACAGTTGGGCGGCAGAAGGAGATTCTGCTTATAACGAGAACAATCCAATGTGCAACAGAGAAGTGCGGTCGGATATTTATGTTCAGCATCGATTATCATCGCTGTCATCAAGCTCCAGTGCTAGTTTTTCCAGTTCTATCGATGAGGAGCGAAGTGATGAAGTTATGGAGAAGCATGATGGTGAAAAGAAACCTAAAGGTAGTTGCTTAAAGAAGACAAAGCATAGAAAAGCAATTGATACCAATATTGTCGAGGAGATTAATGCGAGTAAAGCACGGAAAAAGTCCGAGTCTAACCTACTGGATGCTAATATCTTCGGAAGCATTAAGAATATTTTGACATTCTCGACGTCTCTTCCGCTGACAGAGCGAGGAGTCCCCGAGGGACAAGAAGATATGATTTATTCCACATCTGAAGTATCTTGTGGAATAGACACATCAGACTTGTCTGAACAGAAAAAGAAAAATGTTCAACTGGACATTGCAAAAAATAACCTGAAGTTGACAATTCAGCCAATGTACCAGAGTAATCTGCCGGAGAATGTAATATTGTGTGATAGTAACGTTTACGAGCACAAAGGGATTTCATACAGTTACGAGTATGAGAATTTCACGAAAAGTTTTGAGCACGATAGTCAAAAACCAAAAAGTTCCTCAATATACCAAAAGATACTAAAGGAGTTTAACTTCTTCAGGAAGAAGGCACATGAAGATCCTCCGACAGAAAAAGAAGCTAAAGATGACCTTGTTGTTGTTAACGACTCTTCAACAACAGAAGCAGTTACCCCTAAAATCGAAACTAAAACCATTGTCAAACCCGAGGAAACAATCAGTAAATACTCTCGCAATGCAAACATGGACTGGTCGGATAACGACTCCGTTTCTGCCGAGTCCGTGGTCACAACTGGCATCCGGCATTTAAATTCTCCCAGGAGACGCGTCAGCCGCGCCAATCATTACACCATTCAGCCGGTGATCAATTCAGGCGAGCCGCCAAAAAACGCGCGCACGCCCGGCGGCGCTGGGTCGTCGTCCAAGAACAGCCTGATCAACCGCTTCCTACGACATGTGACCACGCACAAGATGATGGATATGAAGTTGCAGAAGAAGCTTTCCCGGAGTAAACGTCACCTGGCCCTCCCTGTGCATGGTGCTCGTTTTGAACGCTGCTTAAAAGAAAACCGGAAGTTGAATCGCAGTATTGAAATAGAAATACTTGAAGCTAAACGAGATACAGTTGCTGATCAATGGAAGATACTTGAAAGTAAGACTAGTAAGAAAATGTATGCTATATTAAAGGATCTCAATGTGATAGGAGTTTTTCCGTTGTCAAGCGCTTACACTACTGTTGGAACGCATAAAGCTTTGTTGCTCATTATCACTGACTCGACGCTGAGTATTTATGAAAGGAATGATACAGCAAGGGCTTTAATGCTGCTTCCTTTCGGGCAGCTGAATACTATTATTATTGGTCCGAGTGCGCAGACGATTCACATTTCCACACATAATGACAAACAATGCATGCTCATCACTGGTTGTAGTAGTATCACGAATGATATTATGATTAAATTGGAGATGATTATGCGGGGAAATAAAGAGAAGGTGCTCCCTCCGATTAAACAACTATCAATGATGGATATGCGCAACTTGAGGAAGATTATTTCAAAGCAAACCCCAGTCCATAAAGTAAGTCATTATTTTTACTAGCAAAACGATTTAATTATTATCATCGGTTTCCGTCCCTTAGGATGATGAATACTTTTACTACACGATTCTCAACACCCAGGAACATCAATCTGAAAATCCAGATACATTTTTCGGTCCCAATAAAGAAGGACCATTGATGTTTAAACTCTCTGATCCAGAATCACGTTGGGAAACTGCTTATTTCATATTGAAGCAAGTAGAAATCTGTAATAAACTAGTCTTATATTAATCACCGTAATTTATTGCTTCTAGGGCCGGAATTTTATATATGTTATCATCTCCCTCCAACCCGGAACCGATGCGAGTGTACCCGCTGCTTAATGGTGCTTGCCAGGGTGCAAAACGCGTGCAAAATTGTGGTCGGCCCCATACTTTCCAGCTGATATTATCAGGCAACGTGCTGTTTCTGGCCGCCCCCGATGAATACGTCGCCAGCGAATGGCTCCAAGCTTTAATACATGCGGCAACTGGCGTAAGTAACTTCTGTAATAAATTCAATATTTTTCTTAACACAGAAATAATGAACCTTTAGGTATATAATAATCGTGATCGGTCTGTTGCTCCCGCAACATCCTTACTGATGACCAGCGAGCAAATATTGTTAGTCCGTGAGGCATTTTCCTGCACTATTCTGAACAGTGAACACGAGCATAATCCTATAAAGGGACCACAGGTCCTCTCGTGTGCCGCAATATGTGATTTGACTTCGTTTAAACTTCCGTCAGCTGAACAAAGTTGGTGCATTCTGGTGAGTATACTTTTATGGCCTACATAAGACATACGACTAGCGATAAAACTATTTTCTCAAGAGTACACTTTGTAATAAATTATTTTACAGGAATTTGCCTGCAGTGAAGTACGCGAAACAAGCGGCGATTGGATATTATACTTTCCCACCAACACGGAACTCGAAAATTTTATCTCGACTTTAGAAATGTTGTGGAATTACAATAATGAGGTAACTTGCAATATCAAACAGTTAATTAATCAGCAAACTAATTTCTAATTTTCTCTAATAGGGAGAAAGTTTTCCGTTGATGACACTTTTGGAAACCGACGATGTAAATAAGAAGTGTACAGTGGTGAATGAAGCACTGCACAAGTTATGGCTGTAAGAATTGCATCTCGTAAATTATGTGGCAGTTGAATCAGCTGCCACTTGGTAAAAATATTAGCATGTAAGGCAATATTGTATACAAGCGTAAACTGAATTGGCCACGTATTTTTGATCGGTGCTGTTAGATTTGATTTAGTTCACTAGTTAAATTCAACATATATCGTGAATTGTACTCGAGTCTCAAACGATACTAAAACACTAACAATATGAGCATGGAAGCACTCAGAAGTCTTGAAACTGTAGAGATTATGCTTATGGCTCGAATATTTGATGGCAGGTATTGATTGGAACTATTTTTGTACACTTTTAGTTGTATTGGTTATAGTTTGGAATAGTGGTGAATCTACACGTAGACGAGGTGATCAATGAATTCCGTTAATTTGGATCGTAATTCACGGAAATGTGTCCATTAATTGAATTGAATTGTATTAAAACTATGAAAAGTCAGAGTGTTATCTGCTCAAACGGGTTTGTTTCATGAGCAGCATTCAAAATATTATCACTAATGAAAAAAATCGGGTAGAATAATGTCGGTTGGATAATTAATGTTATTATTGATAATAATTGCGTCACAGCTCATTTAAACCAGTCCAAATTGTAAGGAAATTAAAAACTGACATTGTTCTACTCGCTTTCAACCCATATAATAATGTACCACCTCTAAGATTAATGAAACGAAATTTATAACCACTGAAGACCTAACTCCAGTTCTATGAATCTAGTCAAATTGCCTTTGTTAGATTATATTTTGTGATATTAATAATTTATTATACGCTTAGGCTAGCAATGTAACCATGAAGTAAATTATAACAAATACTTCATATTGGACACCCTTGATAACACGTACATTTTCTATGATTAGATAATACCAGTATATTACCAACCAAGGTGATATCAGATCCGTGGGCATGTCGAAGCCACTCAATTGTTTGAGATTTTTTCGTTTCATTGA
>JAODGC010036678.1:0-14980 GCA_027574925.1 Ecitoglossa quadriceps | reverse complement strand
ATTACCAACCAAGGTGATATCAGATCCGTGGGCATGTCGAAGCCACTCAATTGTTTGAGATTTTTTCGTTTCATTGATGGGTGAGAAAATTGACGAATAATTATATTCGTATTTTTAAGCTTGGGAATCCCGTTGATTTGCTTGGACATGTACATTGTGGTAACCAATATCAAGAATTAAGTATTAATAGAATTAACAATTGTAGCAGCTAGTCCTTGTATGTAGCTAAATGCTTGCTTTCTGGCTTATCTACCTAAAATATAAATTGGTAACTACAAATTATAGTCCACTGTTGCGCAATAATTGAACATGACAGTGAAATAAACGTAATGAGGAATATTAACATTGCCTATCAGTGCAATTAATTAATGTTATTTACCTTTTGCCCTCGTAGATAGATGATTTATTAAATGCTGCGTTGGATTCGCTATTAATTCATGTATCAGTCAGGATAGTGTTATCTCTTGTAGCATTAAACTTCTAATTACTTTATTTACAAGAAAAGATAGTGACACAATATTCTCAAAAGGGTGATATTACAGTTGGTTGTTTTGTCTCTTGTGTTCTGCAATTCATCAAATATTATAGTTATTCATAATCATCACATTGTTCTGCATCTAGATACATATAAAAATCCGCGCGCCTCGCATTTGTAAAAATAGAAATGCGCGCAGCGACGAATCTACAATTGCTGCAAATTGTAAATCTCCATCCCATTTACGCTAAAGAAATCAATACCGTGATTTACAGAGAGAACGCGTTACGATATTAATCAGTGTGAGGGCATTAAATGCACCCCTTTGATGCCTCATCAAATAATAGAATGCATGCGCGTGCAAATAAATCCACGAACGAGTAGCTTTGGCTTTCTTTTCATGCGTGTTAGAACACTTGCTTTCAAGGTAATCATATGGTTCACATTCATATTATACACCAGGGAGAATCTATCAATGTCGGAATTTAATGTCTGCTAGTTGGGTATTAAGGGCGCGTGAAACCAATGGGAATGTAACGAAGAGGCGGCAATAAGATGAAAGACTACTGAAAGCAAGACAAACATTGCAACAACTCGAACAAACTTTCCTCTACGTATTCTCTCCCTTAAAAGTATTGCACTAGTAATCTATCATAACCGAAATAAAAACCGTAACAATTCGCCACAGAGGTCAACCTTAAGATATTTCACAACATGAATTTAATTTAAATTGGTGTTTAAGCGAATTAGATTCCATTATTTACGTTGTAAGTTGTCCTCCATGACAGTATCGAATTATTTATAAAAAAATAATAATAATGAACCATTCATATTGCAGAATAATTGTCCCTACAGTAAATAAAGTCAAGCGGGAATTTACCGACTACACGCAAATAACACTTAGTTTTAGCGGGGTTTAGCACTCCGAAAACGCACTCTGTGAGTAATTAACTGGTCACTACATCCACTTCGTTGAAATGCTACGGATAACAATAGTACTGCAAGCATAACACTCTGCAAGCTGGACGCCTTGGATTGCGTCGCTTGGAAAATTTAAAAACTTTAAGTAATGTAGGCCCAAAAATGATCTACAACACGATTAGAACGATGTCTATAGTTTTAGCGTCCATTCATATTAGTTGTTTTGTGTCCACTCTTTTTAATAAAATAAATATATAGGATCTTTTTAACTTTTAGAATCAATATTATGTACACGTTTATTAGGTTCAAATCAGGTACGGTCCATTTTCTCGAACGCACCGGTCGATCCCGCGCGTTTATTCCTGGCCAAACCCGTCGGTTTCCTCAATCGCATAATTTAGCTTCTCGACAAGCTGGTCATAGCTTTTGTAAGGTGGTAAATCCAATCGATTGAAGCACGTATGCGATCGCGGGAGCCATATATCCTTGCCTACTTTCTCGATGCAGAATCGTTGCGGGCCGTTAGAGCCCATTAATTCGCCAAATCCACCGACAGGCACACGGCATGTCCCAGTCACAAATTGGAGAAGACGTGTACGTTTTTCATTATCAGCTTGTCGGACAAACTGGAGAAGCAAGCGTAAGATAAGAATGTAAAATCGCTTAATTTACTACCATTTACCTGCCAAAACCAAACAACTTGTTTACTATTCCTTGTATAATGTCGGTAAATCGTGTGTCTCTGCCAATCTTCAACATCGATTTCCTGCATTCCACACAGAAGTAATTCCAATTCACGCTCATCAAAATATTTCAGCCATTCTAGAGGTACAACTTCATTGAATCCATCTAAAAATGCTTTGGTCTGTTGCTCAATGCCACGATTCATTCGCCACTCTGTCATTAAACCTATATATTCTTCTTTGTTTTCTTCAGTGACACGCTCCTTATCACCATCTACAAACATGAAAATATTTCTAATTAGTAGACCGAGAGGGGGGGGGGGGCTGGTTGAGAAAAAGCACTTACTCTTTTTTAATTCATGATGTACAACTTGTCCTAATACTTCAAAATCCACACCGAAAAACAACTCCAAATCCTCAATATTATTGTCCTTGATCCACACTAGCGAGTTGTAAAACTCGGGATCAATACTCTCAATATCCTTCATTAGCAACTTCTTATGCAACATACGCTTATAGAAAGGCATCGTGAAGCCCGAGTAAATAAAGCGGCCATGATATAACGCCATAGCGATGAATCTGCCGATAAACTTAAAGTACAACAAATGATCGGGGTTGACGTACGACGCGGGGTTAATCTGCAGGCTATAGTTATTCTTGTTGGCGTATTCGAATAAACAGTACATCGGATTGAGGACTTCATGCGAGAGCAGGAAGAACCATTCCCGAGATACGCCGCCATAATCAAGCCCCTCTTCCCCCTTGAAGATAATGTACAATCTTCTTCGCAATTCATACGCAGGCAAACGCATTATTGTATGATACGAGTCCTCAAAAAGTGTTTGCCTCGTCACCGTGATCTTAATGTGACTGGGAAGTGCATTGCTTTGACACAAATACCTAAACTGTCCGATCTTCCACCTGAATGACCTTTCGTAGCTCCTGGGAACGCCGTAGGCGCCTTTAGGACCTTTCGACGCACCCGGTCGTGGATCATCAAATGTAGTTGTCTTTGAATTATGATCCACAAAATAAGGTTTGTTATCCTCAGTGTAACGGATTTCCCACCCAGTGGGCAGTGGTACCTCATCCATATCACTGCTTACTTCGAGGCCCTGTGTTCTCGGATCTTCCCACTGAGTGGTCCTGTTTTTATGATTTACAAAATAAACACGTCCCTCGGGTTGTACACGTTTCTCCCATCCAGATGGTAACGGACCTAACTGATCATCATCGTCCACAGGCGCGCTGGTACCCGCCAACGTGGGTGGTTGTTGTTGAGGATTGATCAGGAAGCGCTGATTGCCCTGCTGTACAATATGTTGACGTTGCCCCTGCCATTGCTGGTAATGCTGGAGGCGTTCTGTATTCGGCCGCTGCCACGTCGTAGTTCTAGTATTGTGATCGACATAGTAGATTCTTCCACGACTATCCCTCCGCATTTCCCAACCTCCTGGAAGTGCCTGAGGTCGTTCCCACGAAGTCGATCGTGTGTTGTGGTCAACATAGTAACGTCGGCCGTAGGTATCAAACCGCATCTCCCATCCTGCCGGTAGAGGCTCCTCGACGCCATTCGTGGTCCCACCTGGCGCTGATAAATCCGACTGTGATGTGGTTCCATTTGCTAGCGTCGAGACCGACGGTTGCCCGAGAGGCGGTCCAGCTATAAAATATACGCATTTCTCACACAAATCAAGATTTGACAAAGTCAAAATGACACAACTAACTAGAATTAATTTCAATGCGTACTTATAGGTATGGATGTGGTGCTATTCGGCAGAGACGCACTCCTCTCGATAGATTGCCGTGGCGTCGTCCCCGTTGAAGAAGGTGCCGAATTTTCAGCACCCTGCGCCCGTTGTTTTGCGCGCATCCCGTTGAATACACTACGACTTGGCACGGGCGCCTCGCTGTTAGCCTGCATCAACGGCCTTCCCGATTGTTGCACACCACGATTAATCTCGACATGAAGCCCACTCAACAAACAGATCAAATCCCCGCATTTGCTGTTGGCTTCACTTTGCTTCTCGTTGATTAGATCAATACTTAGCTCTAAATTTTCAATCTTGCCGTTGTAATGGGTCAATAGATCGTGGAGTGGCACTTTGCTTTCGCCGATGGGGGTGTCTTTGCGGAAGCTGTGGTGATCGATAACAATGAAGTGCAGCGTCGACGTTTTTGTCACGAGCACGCTGAACTTCTCGTTCCATTTCGGCTGCAAAGAGTTCTTCACCGTGTCGGTGCGCAGCGGACTGTTACCGTCCACAATCAGCTCCACGTAGGGACTAGGTCGGAAGATGTTTGCTACATTGTTTTTCAGGTGCGAACATTCAACTGTAATATTGAAAACAGTTACATGTCAAGAATGTGTCCAAACAAACTTTATAGAAAACTGAATATTACTTCTTATGAAACAAAACTGAAAGTGTTACAATATTGCAACGTATACAAACCACGTTGTAAGAAAAGAAACTTTAACAAAAAGGAGTGTATATTGCTGAATTCCGCAACGCAGTTTCCTTTTGTTTTGCTATATTGAGCAAACTTCAATGGTTAACTAACATTTTTTCACGTTCGTACTACCTTGAACTTCGGGCACTGCAAAAATGTTTGCTTTGTACTACTGTTGTTAACAACAGATGACTCAATATTAACCCTCAATTCATCGCAAGCAAAATAATCGAAGTGACGTTTATTTTCGAAGCATTCATCAAAAATATAACACATAAAATCTTTAAAAAACCAATAAAGCCATAGAAATAAATCCCACAAAATGCTTATTGTCACAAATAGAGTACATTAACCATTGTCAATAATTCTATAATGGATTTTCATTTTCAAATGACACTGATAAGAACAATACCAGCATGGCGGCGGCATTGCTCTTTGCGTCTTCGCCTTAACATCGAAAACAACAACAACGAGTTCCAGTAGAGTAATTGTGAAAGTTAATTGCAATTATGCGATGCAGGCGCGCAAGAACATCGAAAGTAAGAAATAAATATGTTTCACAATCGCCAATAAAAGAAATTACGATGGGCGATTAGAATTACTCAGACATTCAATAATTTTCTCCAACTATATTTGCGATAGCGTATTATCGACATGATTTTCACATATTTAAGTATAAAACAATGCAAAAAAATAAAGTTATCAGTGTTTTAACAATGATAATTTGAAACATACCAGTGACATCAAGTTGATGTAACTCCTGATCACGCAACGCATCCTCCAAACAGTTTGCCATTATTTAACCAAAGTATTATTGGATCATTGAATATCTGTAAAACAATAAAGAATATTAATGAAGGTCTGAGAAAAGAAAGCTGTTTTAAAAACAAATAGCTATTCATAAAAGTAGTCTCTAAAAAGCCATTACAGAAATAACAAGATTAATTACATCTATATATCAGAGATAAACCGCAAACAAATGAAAAACCTAGTAGCGCAACGACAACTCCAATTTAGCAACTGCTCCTTGATAGCTACCACACTATCTTAGATATCACGTTAGGCACACAGCATGCATTTACACAAGTTACCACCGGTTGAATCATAAAGCTTGTATCACCCGTGACGCACAGCATAACAATAAACCTGCGATGTCGCGATAAATTGCGCGAACTGATAACATACTCATCACTCACTAACAGCTTCAATAAGCTCCGCAACAAACTAGGTAGCAAACTTGTGCGCCGAGATATGTTAATATTTAATAACTGCGGGAAATTCGCAGCTTTTCCAGCACGTCATAACATCTGGACGTACTGTGAACACCGGTTGCATAAAAGTCTGTGCATTGTCTTTCCCATGCACTCAAAAAAAAAACATCAAGCAAAGAGCAGTCACAGGTGCAGAATTTACTAGTCGACGATGATTACGGCGTTTCACATAAGTTTATAGCATTTATCATGCACTGCATCTAATGGGGAAAGACCGTCAATATACCGCACTTATCAGTCCCCTTCACTAATTAATAACTGACGATTATCTCCCAACGATGATAATAACGCCTAACTTGTATTTGTTTATCGTTGTTATTGCTAAGTGCTGTGTAGCTTATGAAACACGAACTGCTACTGCCTTTAGCAGTACCAGCTTCACTGGACACTGTTTATTTGAGCATATTCTCTATGCGATGAAAACGTTCATTACATCGGATATTCAATATTGCGACACTCTCCTAATACACAAAGCGTTGGGTTCATGGCAGTGCTACTTTGTCGAGAGAAGCAACAAATAAATATGCATTGTTAACTTGTCGTGACGTCATTTGCAAAACCAGACTAGCGAATTACCTGCATCGGTGTGGAGCCCACTACTGGGATTGTTCGTCGTTATCGTTGCACCGCTGCATACCGAATTGTTCATTATTTATTTTGACGAGGCGTTTACACTGCATGGAAAATGAAACACTTGACAACAACCAACAACTCAACCATTGTGACAATTTTACTCATTGCAACAGTAGTTTCGATGGGAGGGCGCTGTGGCTAAGCTTGTCAAATTCTTTGCGGTTTGCATATGAAGCGCCATTGAAATCCGAGTGGCGCCAGGTAGAAACAATGAGTTGTTGCCTAAGCCAGTTGTAAATTTGAAAACGTTGAAAACTGATCAGATATTACATTTCGAAGTTAGTAGCATAATGCAGGATAGTGATTTATTTAAATAAATGTGAACATTGCTACAGTAATAGCAATATTAAGGTTATGGCTTATTTTGCGACCAAGTTTCTCTTACTCAAGTAAATATAAATATTTGATGAATGTCAAAAAAATATTTTGCACACGTGGGTTGTTTTCGAAAGATTCCAACTAATTCTATGCCGTTAGAAGATACCATTAAATATTTTTATTATAAAGAGTGATGGCATCGGGTACAAAAAGACCTCCACCAGCTGGTGAAGAAACTCTGAGAAAAAAACAAAAAACAACTTCTGATACATCACAACTATCAACAACACAGCACAAAGACAAAAAGGATGCATCTAATGACACAGCTAAATCAAAAAAACAGTTTCAAGAAGCAAGTGCAGTCACTTCATCAGATGTTTCAAAAGAATTTGAAAGCAATTCTGATGAAACCACAACTGATACCTCTGATGAATCTGCACCATCTGGTTCACAAAATAAAGCCTCACCTCCCCAAATAAGTAACATACACAAAAAGTCAGTCAATCCATTAAATGAAATCCGCGTTAATCCAAAATCACAGTATGCAATGATCATTCACAAACGTGACAATACTGTTCAAGTGCCAGCTCAGGGAAGTGTACTGGCTCAAATAAAACGCCTCCAACGATCAACAAGGCTCTGTCTCCCAAAAAGTTCTTTCGCACGTATTATCAAAGAAGTCTCACAAAAATATGGAAATTATTGCTTTCAAAGTTCAGCATTGGATGCCATACAAGAAGCAGCTGAATTATTCACGATTGGGTTCATATCTGATAGTTATTTGCTAACGCGACATCGACAAAGGCAAACGTTATCTGCCGAAGATATGCAATTGTTGAATAATTTACTTTGTGAATATGTTCCATCGTTGCAGCGCAGTTAGATAGTTTTAATAGTTAGTTTTAATTATTTTATTTATAGATTACTATTTGTTATGTTTGACTACTGATTAAAATTGTACTTTTCAGGCACAAAGTGACCGCGTGATTTGTGACTCTTTTTGGCTTTCTCAATGTTTGCATCTGGATACTGTTCTTTTACAGCTTCAAGGTCCAGTTTTGGGAAACGTTTTATTAAACCCATGACATGATTTGTATCTCTCCTGCAAAAATTAATTATATTCAATGAAAGCAGTAAATTCACTTGTAAATGAAATAACTTACGTTATTGCTTTCCTCCTTTCCTTGGCTTCTTTCTCCCTATATTTAGCCAAGAATCTCTTAATATCAGGATCATTAGGATTGTGTGTGTGTTCAGTCAGCCATTGCTGGTTCTGATCTCTTGGTACCAAGTACTCCTTTTCAGTGTGATCAACTTTTAAACCAAATACATTTTTCTTTTTATAACTTTGTCTTATGCCTGGTTTTCCTGTTTCTAACATGTGATATGCTTTATTTCTTTCTTTCACTACTGCTTCTAGGTTTTCCATGGAGTCTTCAACTTTATCCAATCTTTCAGGACTAGGAAAGAGTCTAGTTTGTTGTTTGCACTCTTCTTCCATTGTTAACAGCATGTTCTTTTCCTTGAGCAGTACATACCATAGTTTGTGTAAATCAGTGTTAGATTTTAATCTGAGCTCTTCTCTCCTCCAACTTCTGCCTGATTTTATTTCAGTTGTCCCCCAATTCTTCTTGTCATCAAAGAATTCCATGAGGTTTAGGTTTGGTGTTGTGTTATGGAATTTTCTTGTACATAGTCTATTGCCATTCAACACAAATGTATTTGAAGCAAAGGGTTAATTATATTCTAATTGTACTTACGTTACTGAAGGAAATATAGTACGTGTATGACATTCCAGAAGAAAGGATAGAGATCTTAAAGGTAATTGCTTTAAGAAAATCATTTTCGCTTCAATTTATTTACACTTCTCGCGGTTCTCGCGATATCTGCTTATTCCGTGCTCCCAATGTTCAGCATAACCTAAAATAAATTATTTTAAACACTTCATTTACTTCAATCATATACATCAATTAAATTTAAAACCAGAAAAAGAAGAACGTCGTGCTTAGGTCATATTATTTAAATCATTGTATTTCAAGAGACCGTAGGTTTTAAATGTTACATTTGATGCTAATGAGTAGTTGCAAATATTGTAGATTTATTCTAATTTATTTCATCTTCTTTATATGATCTCCAGTGAAATGAAATCAAGAGACAACCTCCATCACCACTAAATTTGAGGTCTAAGTAGCTCTCAAAAATGCCATGAAGTGAAGTAAATAAACAACGTTTCGTTGCATACAAAATAGAATTACATTGAATATCATCTGTAAATCCTAGAGCAGAATGTTTCTACAAATATTAGCTTGCTTATCTCTTTTTACACTTGAAATCTACAGTTCTCAAGAAGCATCTTCCCAAATTTACATTGTTGACTGCAGCACTCTTCGAATGGGGCAATATCTTTGCCCAGATCCAAGATTCTACAACCAAATAGACCCCAAAACCCAACAACTGAGAAACTGCAAGAAGAACAATAAAGCCTTAGTGCAGTGTGTAGCAGTGGAAGGAATAAACTGCACAGAAACCAAGAATTCCACCTTTTTCAAAGAAATGCCCTGCAAGTGGACAAATGGGTACTCATTTGAAACAACAATGTTGCTCTCTGTATTCCTTGGGATGTTTGGAGCGGACCGATTCTACCTTGGTTACCCCGCCATTGGGTTAGCTAAATTCTGCACACTTGGTTTTATGTTTATTGGTCAACTTGTTGACATAGTTTTAATAGCAACTCATTATGTTGGGCCAGCTGATGGGTCTCACTATGTAATGCCCCATTATGGGCCATCTGTAGATGTGATAAGAAGTGATAATACCACATATAGACTAAGACAAGATGATTGGTAATAGAAAAATGGATTTATCAATATTCCTAGTGCTTGGTTTATTTACAATCAACTCAAAATTCATTTACTTTTCATTCTCTAAGGACTGTTTCTGTTGCAATTTCAATAGTTGTGCTTTAGTTGCATCAATTTCTTCTTGACTGATTGTGATTTCAACACCACAATCTTTCTGTTCATCCCTGAGGAACTCTAAAGTCCTGATTTTTTCCTCCAAAAACGCCGGATGTTCCTGCTCAAGCAGCAACTTATAATCCTCAAGTTTCTTCTCTATGACTTCATCACAATATTTCTTGGTCAGTTTTACAAGTGATTCTTTTCTCACCACCCATCTAAATTCAACTGGAGGTGGTTTATAGACAATATTTAATGATTCAAGCAACCATTCAAACTTCTTATAGTCCCATCTTCTTAAATACTTCAAGTTCTTCTTCCTTTTATCAATCAACTCTTTCAGGTTTACTTTAAGCCGTTTATTACGTGGGTGCTTCTCAGCCATCTCCTGCAACGCGCGGATTGCTCCAGTCCATCTTGCAATCTTTGATTCAATGGATCCAACATCTAAAGCATGTCGATTCACACTACTCACAACAGACCTAATATAGACTTGCGTTGTTTTCCGGTGAGGTTGAAACTCAAGGCTGAATAACCGGCGTACCAATTCATCTGCAGTTTCCAATTCTTTACTGTCTCTGAAATCGTGTGCAATGGTAGTTTTGTTGATTTGTGTCATAGGTTGAAGATCACCGCTTTTCTCTGGTTTAATACAGGAAATTTTCTCAGGACGCACCCATTTAATCTTCAAATCACTTTTAAATGCATAGTTTCGCAATTGTATTAGACCCAAACGCTCCTTCGATAGAATTTGTCGCAACAAATGCATCTTCTACCGAAAAATTCAGTTCCGCTTATTTTTCTTGACGATTAAGGGTTAGAAACACATTGAACGCAAAGAAAGTTGCATAAGTTAGCATCACTTTACTATTTTTGAATTTTATTTCGATAATAAATACTAATTAAGCCATTATTGTGACGATAATATTGTGATTATTAGATTAAACAATCATTACACAAGTTTTTATTATGTTGTGTTTTAATTGGAAATTTGTTTCACCGGAGTACTGCTAGTCGGATTGTAGAATATGCGATGATATGGATTCTGACCAACATATCTGGATTCTCTAACATGCGCAGGAATCAACAATTTCTGGAATAACTACAAAAATACCGAATTACAAAAGCAAACCTATATCATATTAGCAAATTACTTGGATGTATAATATTCCAACTTTGGACGCTAGATTGGTATCATCTTCATCCTCTTCGAACTCATCTTCATCGTCGTCATTGTGCCACCAGAATCGATAAAACCAGGAAAACATTTTCAATTTGTGATTTATTAAGTGATTACAGCAAATATAAAAATTTATTTCATTCGGTATTTTTTTCACGTTTGGTGAGTTAATTTGATGGAAAAGGTGTTGAACAAAAGGAACAGAAAATGATCGTAAAACGATGTTACAAAATTATCAGCCACATTGTTAATCAATTTTTGATGTAAGAACATTTTGTTTCTGATTATAGCAACGATGTACATTTGAAAAACAAAATGAATGTGTTTATTCACTGACATCAACCGACTTATAACAAAATTAATTTGTACGTGTAGTAGATCTAAACAACTCACAACAACCACCCATTCTATGCATGTCATTCTATGCAATGATTTAACTCCATTCAAATACTGCTAACAAGAGAATCATGGCAGATGAACCTTTGAAATATTGCTTCGGTAGAACCGTAATTTATGCAACTATCAGCACCACAGTCACATTATTCTGGTATGGTAGACTGTGTGAAGAAGACTCTAACTAAGGAATGGTCTAAAAGCTAATACCAAGAAATTGGGGCGCCCTATGCAGGAATAAATCCCCTCAAAGTTGAGAAGCAAATTTTAGGTCTACATAGTCCACATACATAGTTCACATGTATAAACTGCTGACGCCATCTTTGGTATCTGTTCAACATTGATTATGACTTCAGGTGGAAGGTGATGAAGTATGATTATCCTCTGGATGTTGTGGAGAAGAAAGAGGAATTGGAAGTATTTATACAGAGCTAGATGCAACATTATTACGAGGCACTTGTCTTTAATTAAAAGAAAGTTAGATTTATTGTCATATTAAAGGGAATTAGTACAAGTTGATATGTTAACTTGCCATTTACTAGCTCATGTGTTTTCGATTAATTATTATCATTGGACGTGAGCAATGATTTGACAATGTCTAGTTGTAGAGATTATTATCTTCATTGTTATGTGAAATGATATTATGACCACCGAGAACCTGTTGTTTTTCATTATGTTGCTTACTTTTCATTACGCGTTCTAATTTGCGTTTTAACTTCTCAAATTTCGCATTCTTTAAGCTTTGACTCATCTCGGTCAACTCCACAATATACTCTTCTCTAGCATCAGTGGTAATTTCAGTTGTAATTTCACCATTGTCATCATTACTTTCTCCTGTTTCTATGGCATCGCTACTGTTTGTCACTTGATTGACTGCAACTTTTTGCTTGTTAACACGTTGTTGCCTACTTCTTACTCTCTTCTTCATCTTGGGTTTAAACTCTGCACATCTGAACTGCCTTCTCATTACATGAAACACACTCCAATTCATGAATTTCTTCGGTGTCAGACATTTCGGAGCAACACTATTATCAAAGACGTATTTGTAATAAACTTTATCATCTTGTGGACATTGCATGCCCTTGTCTCCGTGATTCTCGCAAATCTTAATTACCTTCTGCTTGATTCGATTGACAATCATTGGCTTCCAATCACTCATGTCACAAGAACAATGCCATGGGTTTTCCGTCAGTCGAATTAGTCGAATGGGTATGTGAGCAAAGATGTGCTGTGGTAATGTTTGGAAGTGATTTGCATGAAGGTAGAGTTCATTTATTCCTGTTAGGACGTCGAATAATCCGGGTGGAAGTGTAAACAAGTTGTTTCTCGATAGGTCTAAAACTCGCAGCTTTTCTAGTCCAATGAAAGAGTCAACTGATACTTTAGACACGTTACAAGTGCTTAGGATTAAAGTATCCAAGTTTATGACTTCCAAAAAAGCATCATATTGTATCTCTGGGATGTTTCCAGTCATGACCAGTACTTGTAAATTAGGCATGCCTCGTAGAATATCCCTTTCAAACACAGGAATATTTAAGTAAAACAGTTTTAGACTCATGAGGAGATTCAGTCCCAAGAATGAGTTGGGTTGTAGCGTCATTGGTTGCTCTAAACTTCCAACAACAAGAGCATAAGTTGTATTCATCACTTCAAAAGTATTTGGGAAAATATCTGTAATTGGATTGTTAGCAAAGTTACATAATTTCATCTTTGGAAATGGTGGTAATGACAATTCAGACAATTGCGTAAAGTTATTATGCGATAGGTCCAAGTACTCGAGTTCTAAGAGTCCAGCTAAATCTCGAATCTCAATGTTTAATAGATTGTTCCATGACAGGGACAATAACCTCAAATTTGGGGCACCATAGAAAGCAAATTCGGAGATAAACTGTAGCTGGTTCTTCTCTAGAATTAAATAATTCAAGTTTCCTAGTCCTTCAAACATTTCTCGGTGAATATGATGAATTTCGCAGTCATAAAGTCTCAAGAGATTCAAGTGCGTGAAACCCATAAACAAAGGACCATCTTCACCTTTTAAGTTTTTCTTGTAGGTTTGATAAGGTAAAATCTCCCCTGTTCTCTTCTCTAAAAACGTTAATGAGTGTCCATCCTCACTCTTCTGAACATGTTCGAAGACTAAAATTTCATTCTCAAACATTGTCAGCCTCTCTAATGAATTAGTTAAAAGAGTTCTCTCCAAGTTTAAATAGTTTAACTTTGGAAGAGCTTGATCAACGTCCAGAATGAAGTGTATTGATTGTAGGTTATTTGGTTTCTTCCAAGGTTGTGCGCTTTGCATTTCGAGGATTTTCAGCTCATCAAAAGCAGCAAAATCGCTGACTTTTAGTGATTTATTGCCAGCGTCTGTTGCTTGTATTAAGGTGATGGAATTGATGTCTTTGGGTAGTTGTTCTAAGAGGTGTAAGGCGGTCGTTTCTGCTTGTATGACACAAGTTGCTGATTTTAAAAGAGCTTCAAGGAGAATATCTTCAGAGTCATAATAAACCTGTTTTAATAATTGATTTAGTGTTTTTATGCTGGTGCTTCGTTATAGTTTGGGAAATTACTTACATCATTACTTTCAAGGATTATTGCTTCAGGCACTGCTGGTTTGTCAATTTCTTCTTCTTTTGGTATAAAACGATGGATGGGCGATTCAGACGCGTGTTCTAAGCGACATTTGCAAGCTTCTGGGCATTTAACTTCTTTGTCCCAGTTGCTAAAAGCTCCCTAAAAAGTGTACATGCTCATTACCTTGTTACTTTTTTATTGAACAAAGCAATGCTCTCACTTGCCTGGACTTGTATAACAGCTAAGAATACTAATACCCACTTCATCTTACTTGATTTTTCCTTTTTTTTTTCTTCTTCTTTTTAATCGCACAGACAATCACATTGCACCAACCAAAGTAGTACAAAGTGAAGTAGTTCTCGTTAAATTAATGATGTTGACTTGTTATTTGGATGCTGATTATATGTGTAATTCACACTAGTTGAGAATTTAGTAGATTATACCGGAAATAACCACCCACTTGTAACTTCCTTCGTTCGATTGCGCTTGTTTGTGATAAATCCATCATGTTACACATTTTGTATTTGCCCAAATTGAATTCAGATTACATTCACACTCCTGCAAGTGGTTTGTACTTCTTCACTTAGTTAGCCATCAAAAAGTACCTTATAGACAACGGGCAAACGGATGTCTGTTTTTAGTGGGTTATCAACTGTTACCAACTGGCTGATTGGCATGGTACCAAATATGTTAAATAGTTGTTTACAAACTGATACTATCAAGATAAATAATGATGATTGTACTGCAATGAAATAATTGACTGGTGCCGTATTACCTGCTCAGCTCTTTAGCTCAATTTGGTTTGATTGTAGCAGCGACAGCGAATATTTGAGGGACTCAAGTTCAAAACCCGCTAAGAGTATATCCAACACTATATATCCTCACTGGATCCATTCCTAATAAGCTATGGTAATGCAGTATAATGAAGTGGAAGACGAGTATGGTGTTGGTATTGGTAACAGTACGCTCCAAATAATAATAATTACTAGATTTGAAAATTTCCATTTGAATCCGCGGTGCTTTTAAGTATTTCATGAAAACGTTAAGTTTGTAGAAGGTTGTTGCGCGTGTACGTCACACACGGTGGTGACTGGGTTAGTAGTGATGAGCAGTAGGGCGATGGCTAA
>JAODGC010036567.1:32202-45492 GCA_027574925.1 Ecitoglossa quadriceps | reverse complement strand
ACTTTGATTTAATTTATAAATACAGAATCTACCAGTATCATCCAGAAATATCTTACAATTCAAAATTAATACTAAAGATCTTTTGTTAGTCAATCTAGACAGTTGTAACCCCTTGGCTGATCCAATTTTGTTTGATCTATATTGGTCACTGCATCCTGGTTTTTTTTATGAGGTCAATTATTGCCTATTCAAATTAAATTTTTTTAGTAATTTATTATTTATTGATTTACCTAAATTTATATTTGGGACTACTTTTATTACTTCCCTAAATAAACACTAAAAACTTCCTCCCAACTGATCATTACTAGTTCAAGCACGTAACCAATTAAGTAGCAGTAATTATAGAATTTGTTATAACGACACGAGAACTACGTCCCTAAGGTCTTTACCAACAAAATGAAGATTACCCTGGTGATAAAATCTACCACAGTGTGCATTTTAATATAAACCTATGCCTGAAACTCACCTGGTGCCATTAAACCTGCCCGTATTGACGAGCCGGTAAACCTGTATTTCAATCCGCTGGAATGGCTGCGGTACAAAGGTGTAGTAGCAAGCATTCGGTCCCTCCAACGACGGCGATTTGATTTGCCCGAAATATTTGCCAGACTTTTCAAACAACTCCGTAGATGTAATTGTGAGATTACACACTGAAAATGGAAAATAGGTATGAATAACCTAAAAACCTTTTAATGCCAACAAAATTCAACTCCGACATCTACTTGACTAAGGCAACATGAAGAAAAGGAGTTTGAGGGAAAAAAAAGTCTAAGACATTATGAAAAATGCGAAACTTTTTTGCTCTAATATAATTTATAATCTGTTATTTTTGTACCCATAAATAACAGGACGATCAATAAATACATTTTCGGCAGTGCCCTCAATGAAATCAATTAATCAAGGTATCTTTCTTGTGACCTGCATTGATGAGTCGACTAGACAACTGGGATATGCGCATTACACATGCATAGGATAGGATTGTGAGGACGCATTTAATAATTAATTTTGCTGAGTGCGGCGTCAATTTTCAGTGCCCGAAATAACTTTTCGGGACATTGGATATGCTGTCCTTGGTTGAGCAGGGTACAGTTTATAGTAGCCAAAGTGCTCCTTTCATTTTATCAATTCAACTCGTTTAGTTATTTACAGAGCATAGGCAAGTAACCTGAAACCATTTTAGTGTTGACCCACTTGTAGCTAATCTAAATGCATTTTTAACTAAGATACTTTAATAAAGTTGGGAACAGTTTGTGATAGGCGAAAAGATTTTTTAATGTACTAAGGATGGGGAAGTTTTATTACTCTGGAATAATAAAGTTTAACCTAAATTATAATAAACGGGAATAAGAATTAAAATAGGTCGTCTTTTCGGGAATTAAAATCTTCTGATTTAAATATAATAATATTCTTTATTACCTAACCTAATCTCTGGATTATATTGCATTCAAAATACTACCGAAACTAGTTTATTAATAAAATTATACATTTATTTACTCTTAAAATTTTTATACGCTACTATATTGTTATCTAAGAAGACTTGTGTAATAGTGGACTTCATTTCGACAAATTGGACCTCTAGAAAGTTCTCAACTGCTAGCGAAAACACGCTTGTTTTGCTGCAACCACGCCGGCAGCAAACAGCTGCAGCCACCATATTTTTATCCTACACCGGAAAGAACCTATTGTTTACCCCACTCAAAATAGAACAAAGTCCCCGCCACCGGGTATTTTAGCAAAATAAATGTATTATGTTAATGGCACTCTTCCGATTGCAATGCCCAATTCAATACCGTCCTGAATGCATACTTCATCAGCGTAGTTTGTCTAGTCTACCCAAATTGAGCTACCAGCTAATTGTCATGTTGTTGCCACCATTGTGTCTGCTGTCCACTAACTAAGAATTCGAGTAATATGATTAGACATTTGTCTGTCTAGTCAAACCCGACGGGAATCACAAAGCACATCAAAAGCGTGGCATGTTGCACCACAAGCAGGCAGGAGTGAGTGATTTTCGTGCGAAGAATTAAAGCACGATGTTCGCTAATGCCACCACCGCAATGGGATGTGTCTTTTGTACAAAGTGATGGGATGGTTGGAACCGTTTCGGACTAGATTGAGGAAGAAACGAGAGTGAGTGAGGTACTTACTGTGATTGCAGTACTGCTCAAGTCCACATTGCGTGCATCGATTCGGAGAGTCTTTGCCACAATGGCAGCCACCGTCGGTGACACAGCAAGCGCACTGAGTGTTGCCAGACTCCCAAGGGCAAGCACAGCCTTTTGCTTGCTGTGTCCATAGGTCCACTTGGCCTGCAAGACAATCAAACACATTTGTTCATTAGTCGCATGGAGCCAAAAGCAAAACTCACACTGTAAAAACCTACTCCAAATACAAATAAGATCTTTGCCGCCATCTTATTGCTTTATTGTATTAGCAAACTCATTAAACCTTTATGCCAACTTGGGCTAGGACCCAATTTAGAGCGACTATAAAGCGGCCGGCACATATTACACACATTATACCCATCTGCGGGGAACTTCATGGAAAGTCATCGCATTTGTGCGGATTAAATTCTCAACGTGTGCGCCATGCATACGTCGCGTGTCCGAGGGAAGCAAAGGGTTTAATGCCTTTGGCGGAAGCGGAAGCCGACGTGCAACGCGGGAAATATGCCATGCTCATTGGGGCGCGCTTTCAGTTTCACTCGGTGCGCAAGACACAACAACTGAATTACGCCTAAACCATTCAAATTGCCAGGTACCCGAGTCGCATTATTAATCTGCATTATTTGCACTGTGAGACATGCAAATTTTGTGGAAAAACACTCGCGGCCAGATAAGGAAATTAAGCGAGAAAAGGGTAAATGAATAAAAGGAAATTACTTGGATGTAATATAAATTTTGCAAACACTACCTAACCTCAGTTTAAAGCATACAAGTTTACTATATGTTGAATTGGATTGAGTCAGACAAAATTCAGTGAATGTGATAAATTATAAATTGCATGAAATAAAATTTATTTCTTCGTTGAATTTTCGTCCGACAGGTGGATATAGCAAATATGCTTCCATTAATATTCTGAATGTTATTTGGATATTCTCATTATAACCTAACTTAATTCAAACTGAATTATAATAAGAGAGTTTTTTTGTATTTTAGGCATATAGAATTGATTATTACTTTAATTAAAAAATATCTATTTTCATTTGCATCAGGAACTTGTATTTTGGCGTATCAAAACCTTACATTGTCCCAAAAAAAATAATTTTATTTCTTTCAGCACGTAAGATCAAAGGAAAGAAAACAATGAGAGAATGAAACTTCAAAAAAAAAAATACAAACTACGATTGTAAATTATAGGTGGATACCGCAAATTTGGGCAAATCCCCAAAAAATCGGCATCGATCGTGAGCCCGTAAACACCAAGACCCGAATCATCGATTCAAAATTAATAAAGAAAAGGTAAATTTGCTGTCGCTTACGATAAATTAAAACAAAATAGGTAGAAGGCTCATCGCCCACTAACGGAATCCATCCGGTTTCTGACCAAAAGCTACGAAACCGACCTAACAATCTAACAACTTGACGAATTCGGAGACTTAGGGACTCTTTTGGTTAGCATAAGAAAATCAAGAAAGAAGCAAACCGGTATTTTTCTAGTATTGTAAAAGTTGTGTTAAATTTTTGTGAAATTATTTCGGTATTTTAATTACAAAACAACTAACCACTAATTATTGAAACCCATTCGGAAATAAGCCTTTTATAATGTAAATTAGTATATTAATGATTATTTGTAATTCTCATGGGCATTCTTTGATTAATTATAAGCTTAAATTTGCTTCAATAACACATTGTAATATAACCTAACCCAATCTGATTTCTAGAATTCCTAAATATGCTACATTCGGAAGAGTTCAGTTTTTGTATTGTAGAGGGCAACACTAAACGTCAGTTTGGTTCCCCACAAAAATTAATTTTCTCCTACACCAAAATGAAAATATCCAAATCCTATTGCAATATTAAAATTCCTTTAGCTTGTTATTTTAACCATTTTTCCTAGGTATGTTATTCCACCCAGTCAGCAAGTAGCAAAAAATAGAGTGCCTTAAGCAATCGTGTCACTCCTGCTCTTATTGTCTAGCCTGCCACTCACTTTTCCGGCACACTCCAACCCAATGCTGCCTTTCCCAGCGAAAACTAAAGAGTTCACTTCATAAATGTCTAAATCCGCAGCTATTCCGCTTCCTTCCAGACAGGAATGAACATGAATAAAATCATTTCGCACCGCCGCCGCTTTCGTGATTATCGCAATGTTTAATTAAAATCATCTCCCGTTTGGGGGGTAAACTCGTGTTTTCTCGCCACGGCATCAGCTAAACGCCTCGCAGTTTTTGCCGTTCATCTGCATAATCAATAAGCAGCAAGCGTCTGCCATGCAAGTGTGGCCAATGTACATACAAAGCTCCAACACCTTTCTAGCTCGATGGCAACGCATTGCTGGAAATTCAGCGGAATGTAGTGCACATTCAGGAAAGTGCACATTCAGCGGGCAGCAAAAATGAACACAACATACAATAACAGGATGGTGGTAGGTCTGCTAGCAGGGTCGTCGCGTCGAACGTGCTTAACGTAACGCTACCGGTAATATTTTTCATTATGAAAACTCGCATTTCACGCCGCTACTGCCTGCAGTATGGTAAACGAGTTAATTTCCTTTTTCATTAATTCATTGTGTACACTAGCGCGTTTTATAAATACGCTTAATATGTCATACGAGCGTGGAAACATTTCTTTAATTAAGAATTACGTCCGAGGTGAAACGGAGCTACTGGAATATAATTAACTGAAAGCATTACATTTGAGTCGTTATTTTCATACGTCATATTACCATTAACACGGAATGCTTATGAAAACAGCATTCTAGAAAACAGCTATGCCAGCATTCCGAATTTCACGCTGCAACCCCTTTAATCTGTAGAATCCTGGAGGCGATCATCATTAAAACGCAGCTTCTCCCGCCGAGTGAACATTGCATCTACGAATTAATTGCTCACAACAATGACCAATTTCCTTCATCTGCACAACACATTTCGTTGGAAATCAACTCGAACTAAGCAAATGCAAATTGCATGCTTAATCAGTGCGGTTGTGCTAATTAAAGTAAACTTTTTCGAAAGAGGAGTCCACGACATACAACACGCTTCACAGCAGTGGAAAATTCCGAAAGGGAATTTGCATTTCAATAATTAAAAAAGTTGCGTTGGTCCTCAACGTGGCGCTTTTCCATCGTCGACAATGCCAGTCATAACGTAGTAGCTGTGTTAGCGGTGAGAGACAATACTCTACAATCCGCAATTCCCCAGGTCTTGGATTGAATCATCATGCGCGCATGTTTTTGTTACAGGCTACTCCTGACTTTGCGGTTTGTGCAATTTTTGCATTGCCTGCCAATTCCAGCTTCATCGCATATCTATCCATCGATCCGGCGGGTTTCAATTTAAATTTGAAAGTTTAAAATAGCCTTGTTTCGCTTGTAGTGAATTTAGAATATCGGAGGAGGGTGAGATTCGGGATTGCGAGGTGCGTGTTAGTAACATTGTGGTCTGGAGCGCTAGTTATAAAAGTACGGTCGTGATTGCGTCCTTTATCCGACAAAACGCGCTCGGTGGGAAGTAATACGAAGAGAAGGCTAAAAAACTGTGCATAAGTCTCCCGTCTAGGCATGAGAATAAAATATTTATCAGGTGGTGCGAGCAGCCAGTGGGTTATTAAAGTTATTATACATAAAACGTTCAAATTTATGGCAAACAACACAATGGTGGAAGTATCATATCAAACATTTGTGTTTTATTTTGCCTCTAAATATTTTATTTGCAGTGTTTCCTTGCTGTAGATTAAATTATATACAACGCATTGTTTAGTTATTATTATTATTTTATTTATTCATTTTATTATTATTTAAATAAAAGTTTAAAAAATTGCCATCTTTACGTAAGAAACTGTTACGCCATCTGCTGTTAAATTTTTTTAACTCCTATATTTTTAAAAAATATGTTTCAGATCAGTATGATCTTAATTTATTTAAGCCTAAGACATATCTAAAGACTTAAATCTCTAAGTATTTGTTAATTAGATAAAATATTAATAAATCAAATTATATAATTATTTTTCTAAATTTAATTGATTTTGATTTAATATCGCCACCTCTTAACGAATACCTGTACTTCATTAAAAAAAATAACTTTCTGCATTTTAAGTTTCTTTTTGCATGAGTTAAGATAATTTTCTCTCCGTACCCATTTAAAACATTATTCTTTCTCTTAGCTAGTTAATTTTGTATCTTCTTATTCAATTGTATCGCGTCTCTCACCAAATACAAACGCCCACACCCGGTGTTGATTGACGTTAATTGCCTGTAGGTCGTAGCAAGTACTCGAAAACAATTACCCGCTCACCCAAACAAAACGGACTGCGGCGGCGCAAAAGGGTTACACGGGCGGCAGTTAATCAACAATTCGTGTTTGCAATAAGGCCGTTGCTATAAAGCCGACGTGTATATATTACCTTAAGGAGATTGAAGATGCGCACACGTAGGTGAAGGCGCCGGTTTGACATAAAGCAGTGGACGCAAACGCTTCGAGAAGTAAACAGACAGCAATTTGGTTATTGTCATCCTCAGCTGCCTCTGTTTACTTTGTACCCGTATGTCCCTAGGCCGTGTTCGAATATTGAAAATTTTGGCAAACAATAACTTTATTATGTTTTCTTGCTTTCAGGTAGTGTACTTAGGCTGGATAAAACTCTGCGCTTGTCTTCAGTACTGTGATACAATGAGGAGGGAGTTATGTTATTACAAGTTATGCGAGTGTGTTAAACAACAAATTTAGTATTAATTACACACATAATTAATACGCGAGCGCATTCGGTTGAGTGCGCATTCGACGTCGCAACAAATTTGCGGACAACGCACTAGCGCGTCGACATGAAATTCGCGCTCAAGAGAAATATCGCTTTTTGGTTAATTTGGAAATGTAATTAAATCCGCTCTTGTACCATTACAATGTGCATATGCACTCAGGACTGTCCTATACTTGTTGAAAGCAAAGTACATCATACCATGTTTGATATTATACTAACAAATGAGAGATTAATTGTATTAAGAGGTCGAAAGATATATTCTAATTCAAACATGCTATTTTTTTTTGGAAATATAAAAGCACTTACTTTTTCCATCAACATAGATGGGAGTCCATGCAAGTTGTCCATCAGAAGAAAAGAAGGACCCAAACCAGATGGTGAAGAAATACAGAACGCACGCAAAACTGAGACAATACATCGGTCAAACTTTTAGTGCGCTTTCCACAATCAAATAAGATATTCCAAGGAAGTGCAAACTTTTTATGAACTACAGATACAGTTTTTGTTTGATTGGTGACCACATTGAAGTTGGAATAGAATCGCACTGCTAATTTTGTGGTTGAAGATGAGCAAGCAACATCACGTTTCACTTGCTAAAAGTTTTGCACCTGAAACAATAACAATAATTTATCAATTGTCATGAAATAATCCCGTTTTGTAAAGATTATGCAAGAAAGCAACAATTTGGAAAGTTTGTGGTAAAGTTGGTGCATGATCTGCAGCGCCATCTAATAACGAATGTTGTAAGCTGTTTCAATATAGCTTGCCCGCATGTCCACATACTTCATAACCAATTATATTTGCATGTAATCATCCTTCTTCTTGGCAACACGAAATTTTACAACTTTACGACAACTTTAACAACTTCTCGTTCAATAGCTAATAGTATTACCGCTATTGGTTTCACAGTACACACTACTGACCAACCCAGCCCATGTTCAGGATGTAGCAAATTTTCCAATTGCGCGCAGCCAGTCGCACGTCTGGGAATAGTGCGCAATCGATGGAACTGCTTGCATTATCCTGTTACATCCCCAAGTACACACAGCGCCGCCGTCGCCGCCATCGGCGCCGATCTAAACGGCATCAATTTCAAACGAATGAAATTTTTATCATCCCACTTCAAACTCTCCACTGTCTAAGAAAGGATGTGTTCCACTCGAAGGCACAAAGCCGCTGGCAATGCATCTGTATGCGACACTTAAACTTTTCTCCCATTTCGCCGAGAGACTAAATAATCAACGCTCCGCAAGTTGAAGATATCGAAATGCGACGCAAAGGGAATTTCCGGCGCCTTCTTGTAATTGTCAGATAAATGTTGCAGAATTTGTTGGCGTTCTGCAACGGGGTAACAAAACACTTTTGTGATTCGAATTTCTCAAGCAATGCAATGTTTTCCTCTTACATGCGATCGAGGTGGAGGCGCACAATGAGATTTCCCTACGCTGCAAATGAGAGACGCGTGGAAGGAAAAAGACGCGTTGAATAAACTGCGCAAGTTGTGTCAGCGCATAACTTTAATCAGTTGCTCTCGTCTGCATGCACAAAAGACTTCCACGCTCTTATCTTGTCACCGTCACGTAAATAATATAATGCGACATAAGTTATCCGTGTTACATTGAGGACTTGACTAAGCAAAAGAGAAGAATTAATTGACATGCTCTTGCTGCTTCTGCGCCAGCAGCAAAGCTCCCAAGTATGACTAGATAAGTCAACGCCGGGAAAGAAAAAAATCCAAGTAATACGTACGATCTGCTAATGATACAAAACATAAGAACAAACATTTCTATTGAATTCGTCCGATTCAATCCTCCGCTGCACGAGCAAAAACAAACAAAAAATTGGCGCTAAAAATGAAAGACTCCACTAGCAGTTAAAGCATCTGCCATCCCAAATACAGTGTCCAATATATAGTGCAGACCCCACAAAGGTTTAATTAAAGTGTATTGCGAGCGATCGCCTTTGCAAAGCCCAAACTCGGACATCCGAGCATCCGAGCGCTCATGCTGCTTACCAGAGCTTTCAGAGTATCAGTGGCAAGCTGTATTGGAAGCAGAATAGTCACAGTGGATACATAAATGCATTATTCGTTTAAGATGAACATTGTGTGAGCTGTTTGAAAGACTTGAAAAGAATCATCATTTAGACGCGCGCTTTTGTGTGCTGATGGCAAAGTGATAAGACATCTTCAATCGGCAGTTTATTTTTTTTATCTAATCTGGTCTTTTTCTCATATGTGGTGTAACAAAAGCACACTTAAGATACTCATTGAGATGGAGACTAGAATGGGCACAAATAAATACAATGCAGCATTAAATTATAATAATTATGATTTTTAAATATTTAAATTAGATGAGAATCCAACATAAAGTGCCATCTCTTGTAATTGTTATGAATTAATACAATTACTAATATTTCCTCTAGTGGATAGAGCTTTTGTTGTTTGTTTATAGAAATATTAGATAAGATTAGAAGTAAAAACATTGAATTGCCAAAAGAAGATAATTTTTGCATTCCTGAGAGTAATATAAAATAAATTCAACATTTTATAAAATACAAGTACGAAGAAACTAAAAGCATTAAAAGATATGCTTAAAAGTGTTTTCTAATTGATTTAATAAAGGATAAAGGTAAAATAATTTTGAATTTGTACTTTTTGTGAGTTAATATTAAAACACTTGGAGCGCCATCTAGAGTTGAATGATTCAGTTTACTTATTAAACTTTATTTTCCTTCTCTCTCAAAATAAAGATTATATTGGAATAATAAAACAATTCAAAAATAATATTAATTAATCAACCTCTACTCTTTCATAAATCTATTAACGCTCAGCATTCTTCCCCGTCATCTATTCAACAACTGTACTATTACCTCACACCCAGATAACAATATCTCATCTAAGCCTTTCACTGCTGATTATTCTAAGATGTTATATGCCATTATCAAAATCCATTCATGTGTTTAAAAGCACCTCCCGTGCTTGCCTCAAGCTCATCAACTCAAATCAACACAGCCCTCCTTTAACCCTTAAATTAAATTGCATGCAGACGTGTTACATCCCCATTGAGCGCAAGCTGTTTGCCAGGCGTAAATTGTCATCGACACGAAGAGAGAGCCGAATTCAACAACAGCGCCTCTTCTCGTAAGCGACACGCAAAAGGCGCATCAAGCTACATCAAAACATCCCTATGAGAGAGTATCGCCATCTTTTGTTGATCCACTCATTTGATATTCCAAACATGTTCGTGGGATATTTACATTTATTATTACGTCGAGTTTTCGGGCATGCGAGATTATATGTGCGAGAGGAATTTCACGGCAATTATGTCATTACGCTGGCGGATCAGAAAAAACCCAGTGGAAAATCCAATGGAACAACGGAGGGAAAGCAATTAGCACGTCACATCAACGCAACGAGACTGATGATGGCAAAGTCAGCGTGGAAAAATCAGGAAATGTCGGTGGGAATTTTTTCCTCCTGTCATTGTTTTATGAACAATTCTACTTCACTGCCTTCTGTGTGGAATGAAAGGGAATTGTTTATTTTTATTTAACTACGACTTTTGACCATTTGTAATATCTGATGTAGTAGGATTGAGTTTAGGAATAAAATGTATTTTGACAGAGGATGCAATAAATGAAAAGAATTTGCATGCGATTCAATCAATTTGCAAATTGAAGTGAATGGAACGCGTCGAAATACAAAAGCCCGAAGAGCTAGCACTGGAATTCAATATTCCTGGGGCAAGGTGCATGTTCGACCGGAGGCGGCAAAAACTCCTAGAACTGCAGATTACCTACACTCGCGTCATAACTTGGCACAACTCGGCGGCATGCTCAGCTTGTCTGCAGAAAGTTGTGGTGGCGCTCAAGTTGGATTTCAGCTTGTCTACGCCAAGAAAAGTGCATTACATGCAATGAGGGAATTGTTTCTTTTGTTGTTGCTGTGACATGCAACAATCAATCAAATTTTTTCTTATTATCAATTCAACAGATACAAGAACATATTGGCTATTGTTAGAAAACACTATAGTTTATATTAAAAAACCCAAAAAATTTAGGAATAATTATTAATATAAAGGCATTATATTTTAGAAAAATACCATACATTCAAGCAAATTTACTATAAATAAAAAATTTTGTAAAATATTTTATACTTTCTTCATAAACAAGCTTTGACACTGAGCTTTCACTTTTATTCTTCTCTCAATTGAAATCCAAATAACTTTTAAACAACTATAGATATTTTAATTTTGAAAAAATATTCAAAATGTGAGATAGATTCTACTTACATTTCTATTTAAGATTTTTTAATTTACCTTCCGGAACTAATACAAATCTATTGTTATTGTGATTAATATTGTGTAAACACAATTTAGTTTTACCTCACTTTAAATTCGTTCCTACACATAATATATAATGCCATTAATTAATTTAAAATTAAATTTACAAAATGGATTCCTCAAGTTTACTTTTACAAGTGCTACAAAAAAACTGCCTTCCTCCCTTATGTAAATATTGTTAAAATGTATTTTGAGTCTACTAAACATAATTCCCATTTCACCATATGAAAACAAATCAATTGTTTGATAATTGTCGATTCCATTATTTCCGTTGACGACTAATATGATAAATTTCACCTGGATATTTGCGTGCTTAATTACGAGCACCCCCTGGAAATATCGTTTTTTAACACACAATCAATACCTGCCTGCGGCGTGCTATTGCGCTTTTCTCGCAATCCGTCTACGCGCCAAACACATCCCTTCCATTTAATCGATATTCCTCTGTAGGGATTCACTTTTACATTATTCCTCTTTTTAAACGCCGCAAGAATGACGCAAATATTCTTTGAAACATTCCCGACTTATCCACAACTTGCCACGTCTCATCAGGCAAATCCAAGGCCAGGAATAAAAACAATCCTGGTTTACACCAAGCATAAAAATGAAACGCTTGCAGGTGAGAAATGTATTGAATGGAAATTGGGTGAATGTTTTAGGAAAATGGATTTTTGGACAAATTTTTACTTGCTTTAGCTTCAGTTTGATGGTGTCGTAAATCATAACGGCTTGCAAAAATTCCAACGACATTGTATTCTAAATTATTCGCATGATATTACTTGAAAGCTGGTTTACGATAAGTTTGGGAGAAACTTCCAGGCAACGCGTGAACGGGATGCGATATAAGAGTGAGAGTTTTATCGCAACGTGTATTTGATCCTTTTTAGCAAAGTTAAAGTCGTTCTGGATGCTGAAATACCACGTCTGCTACAACTATACAAACAATTTATCTGAGAATAAGGCGAGGGTAAACAACACTTTTATGCTTTCTTGTTCTTTATCAATATCGACACAAAACCACAATACATGATAAGCTCGCAAAAGTGACAACGGAAATATAACACATGTGCTTTATTTCCAAATTTCAAATTCCAAGCCATCAACATACTGCTTTTGCAATGAATTTTCCGCCACAAATTTTTCATCCGCGTGCGTTAGAAACAAGCACGTCACATTGTTTTTTGCCCGCCTTTTGCACTGTCAGAGAACCACAACTCGCAAGATTGATATTTCGTAAGCAAGCGCCGCCTCCGCCACATTCAGCATGGCGGAAGGCCGACGCATGCAGAGTGCGCCAACGGTGGATTTCAAACGTCCGAAAGTTATGATTTATTTCCAGCCGGCTACGTATGGCAAAAATATTACAAACATCGATCGCTTTGCGGTCCGGCGGCGGCGGGCCGGGCGCATTAAACGCGCGCCATGAAACACTTTGCGTAATGGACTTGAAAATCGACGAATGCGCGCGGGGCACATCAACAGAAACGATGCAGATGCAATATGCGCGCCAATCGAGTGTAAACAAAGCGTTTATTTATTGGCACATTGGTTGTGCACATTTTACGTCTTGTTCTCACGATGGAGGGAATGATAGACGTTAAGAGCCTTCATAAAATACATTTCTTTGGAGGAAAAAACACAGTGGAGCAACTCGGAATCAAACAAACTCAAGAGTACTAAAGAAATGAGAGATATTTTTCTAACTTTCAAGTCCTCCAACTGCCACCACCTTTTCACCACAGTTCTTATTAAAGTACGATTTGGTAGCATGAAAGCTCTTTTTGACACCAACACCTAGATTAATTTAATTAATTAATTTCCTCCTAATTACGTAAATAACTTCTCTATAACATGTGTAAAAATCAAAAAATATTTTTTATAGTTTTCAAAATATTCTTAATTCCAACCAACAAAAAAAAAACTTGCACAACGTCCTAACTTCCTTTTCAAGCCGTTCTATCAAAACCTACTTCTAACCTTTGCCTACATCTGATAGATTAGGTTAGATTAGGTTAGGTTAGATTAGGTTA
>JAODGC010036567.1:19892-32102 GCA_027574925.1 Ecitoglossa quadriceps | reverse complement strand
TAAGTTAGGCTAGGTTAGGTTAGGTTATCGTTGTTACCAAAACTTACTTTCAACCTTTGTCTACATCTGTTAAATATCTATATTATATCACTCAAATAGTATTTCTGGGAGTTTGAAGCAAGTAGCAATTGAGCTGTGATCATAAAATTAGGAAAAAAATATCCAATTCTAAGCTGCGCCACTGCAAATTATAACTTTTGATATGCCTAAAAACATGTAATATAGTATATTCCAATTTATGTAATAAAATAAAACCCAAATTTTCAAGCTGCTTTAGACCTTCATGATCCCGTCAAGATCAGACTGAGTAGAAAGCAACCACATTCACTTTAAGACCGAAGCCTTCACTTGGCTCTAACTATTTTCACCCAACTCCCACCATCTACAAACTAATTATTGCTTCATATTGATACATCAAGCTAAGACAGCACCACGTTCAATAACTTTATGACACTCTCATCAAACCTAAACTGCAAACTGCTTAATTGTACAGCCGAGAGGCAGCAAAAGTTGATTCCCTACTGCAAAAAGAAGCCCAATCCATCCAATTCCCAGGTCGGCGCACAAGGAGCTAGGCGATCGGGTAAAGGAGAGAAATGACCTGGAAACCATACTAGGCACAGAGCCCGCAAGAGTGCCTCGCCCCTCGGCGGGAATTACGCCGTCGTTGCATAACAATCAATGTCAGTTCATAAATTCCAACCCTCCGCGTCATTATCGCCTCGGGGCTTTAAGAGGACGCGGGTAAGTGCACGAGATCAGATGAGGTGATCCAGAAGCCAAACGCCTCAGTCAGCAGGGACCTGCTAATATGCAGTAAATTTAGTTGTGTTTGTGCAAGGCAAACACACTGAAAAATAGAGCAGGTGAGATCCTTACTTGGTTTGGATCAAAAAGCGCTAAAAAGAAGTGTCTCACAGAAGTTACTGGGAGGAGATAAAGGATCACATAAAATGCATAAAACTTAAACTTGTAAAAGTCCATGTTTGTTAGTCCCAATTCACGCGCGTCGAAATATGGAAAGAGCAATGAAGCGTGATATACAGGGAGGCGAAGTTCTAGTGAAAAATTATAGATAAACAAGGTTTGATCTTTATATTATAGTATTGGATTCGATGTATGTGTGGGGTTCACAAATCACCTTATTGATTTTCGCGTCGTGAAAGGGCAAACTGCGCCTGCTGTTCCTATGTCTTGCAATACCACTTTCCAAACTCACACGCTTAAATCTTCTTTCAAATAGCAGGAAGATATGCAGTTGGACAGCCGTATGTAGACATGTGGTTATTTTCTTTTTTTTTTTTTTCTAAATAAACCGTTGACTAGGCATAAATATTATTGATTGGAATTGTCCGGGAAGCACTTTTAGGAAACCTAACCTCAATACGTAAAACGTAAAAAACGTATAAATTAAACAATTATAGAAATAAATTTACAGCTTTGATAATTATTTAATACGATATTAGAAATTATTTTAAGTAATGGTATAATGACACATCCTGTATGTGGAATTTTAGTTTTATTCTCAAAGTGCCAAAAAAATATTGAAAATAACACCATAGAAAAATGGCCATCAAAGAAAAACCTAAACCTTAAACAATCTCTGGGTTTGATATTTGGTATTACCCTAAAAACAGTAGGGCTAAAGATATAAGTAAACGTGTAATATTCAAAGAATCAATTGTTGGCCACATTCTAAAGTAATTTATTCCTATTTTCAATTTTCGAAAAATTGACTTGGATTTTAACAAAATGGTAAATTTAGATATCGATTGTACATGTTTTTTTTGTGCGATTCTAAATTGCTTCCTGAAATTCGAATTCAATCTCCTTGGTTGTTTATCACAAAAATGCAATCTTCTTCCAGTTTGTCTGGCAACGCATCCCGCATCGACAAACCGATATAAATTTGGCGCATTCACCGCAATTTCAGTTGGCACTTGCCCATTGGTATGCCAAGGCGTGCCGCTGGCTCTAAGTCAGTTCTTAGAAGCAAAACTAATGCGTTGAAATGGATATAATAAAGGTCCGCACAGCAGCCGGCAATTTATGTGTGCGGAATTCTATCACAAGATTAAAATGCGCACGCTCGGTGGAAATCGTCTGCATAGGTAAAGAAATTACACAAAACTATAGTAATTCACAATGGAGCTGCAAAAGTTACGAATTATAGAAATGCAATCTTGAGCGGTGGAGGCGCCGGGTGCCTATGAATTCCAGCAAGCAAACAATGTCGAACAAGAAATTGCATTCGTTACCGTTAGATACTCTACCTACACAGTTTAAGTAAATTTCATAAAGTAAAAGAGCAGATGTTTTATTTCACAACTTCTCAGTCTTGTAATTATGGACAGTGTCATTAGAGAATTTGAATAAAATCGATTCAAGTCCTAAATGTGACTAACTAAGCTATTTGTTTGCTTGTGCATTAAAGCATGCACATTTGAAACATGTAAAATATTATTACTCTATTCCACGTCAAAGCTCCAAGTATAGCAAGCTCTCAATTCCCCAAGTGCACTTCGATTACAAACAGCCGTAAATATCGTGGCAAATCGAAGCGCCGCTTAAAATTCAATGCGTTTTCTTGGCACAGAAACAAAGCTGTGCAAACTGCGTGCCTGCAATAACATGGAAGAACACATTGTCATTGCAACCGCTGTGTTCCCTACTCTTGTTAACAAATCCCCTAAATCCTCGTGCACGTCCTGGCGAGTGTGAGCCTGAGTGAACTTTGCGTCTATGTTGAATCGTCTCGATAAATAAATTCGACTAAGCAGACTACGCGCGTGGCTATAATATACTCGTCTATCTTTTTTATTATGCATACGAGTTTTATGCACTTCCTACACTTTAACGATTCGATTACTTCAGCGACGCTCCGATGGCTGACGCAATTTGCTTAATAGGACAAAAGTGGCATGTCGGCGTACAGCCAGGAAGAGTTAGCAAAGTCGTAGCAAACAGGAAGAATCTATTTTTCATAAGGTAGTTGGTGCATGTTTTTGTCCCGACAGAAACACCTTACGAATGAGAAATGTTCAAATTGTGTGCTTGAGATATGGGAGAAGTTTTTGGGAATTTATTTGCGCAGATATTATTGTTATTTTGGGTAGAAATTGTATTTTCATTGGCGGGGTTATGTTAGAAACGAGAATAATAAATGAAAACTTATTGCAGACATAAAGTAATTTAGTGGATTGTATAATATAACCTTAAAAGTCCATTAAATTGTGATTTTCTTTTAGAAACAAATCTTTTCAAAAATCACAACAATTGTAGTTATTCATAAAAAATTAAATTTTAAATTTGTGTGCTGGGTTGCCTATATTAATGTTATATTGGCATAAAAATCAAAAATTCAATTATTTATTTAGTAGCTGTAACTTATGGAAAGCAAAGGGTAATTTAACAAAAAACACAACCTAACCTTTAGAAATCGATAAAAACTGTAATTATATAGAAAAGCTACAATCTAAGAATAGAAAAAAATCTAATATTAACTGTAACAGTGAATTCCTCTTGGTAAATTAAAAAGTGTCTTACTACTTTTCAGGAATTACTTGTATTAACCCCTAGGAATAATAATTGTTCCAAATGCATCATAAATAATGCGTTAAATATTCTTAATATATTTACTCATAAGAAGTGTGTACTTGGTTGCCTATATAACGCTACTCTATTTTGAAACTCTTACTCACACAAATATGTATCACGATTTTTTCCTCATCCCTCAACATATATTCCCGCAGATATTTTGTATAGCCACCTAGTATTATTGCCACTTTCCAACTGCTGGATGTTTTTTTATTGGCCAGGTGCGGTTGGGGCGCAAGTTGGAATTTATCGATTCGATAACTGGAAGCGTGTAGAGCGAGAAGGAAATGTTAGTTTCATAGCCGTAAATAAAATTCCGTTTGCAGTTGAATATTTAATGCAAACCATCAAACCAAAGCGAGTATTCTCTCAATATTAGTGGTAGTTGGTCGGGATTCGCATCAGTGCATCGTAATTGCTGCAAATCTAATTGAAAAATTGCGGTGACTTAATATCGGAAATTTTCTCATGACCAAGGAAATTACGTCGGCCGGTAGGCAATAATAAATTGCGCCGCCGATATCGACGGCGGCCAACGCGTTGTCAGAGAAAAATTCAATTAGCTCGTTGCGCGCCGTAATACAGTAAAGTTTGCAATTTGTATTCAATTACAAGTCAAGTTTTTACGAGAGTAATTATCACTGGGATTTAATTAAATTTTTTGACACTTTGAAGGAAGCTCACGCTAATATCAAGTGTCTATCACTGCATTACGCACGTAACTTGCTAATTTTGTTTAAATTAAGCGGGTGGTAAAACCAAAAATTTATTTGTGGTGTAATTGGTCAAAATTGAATAAAAATGTGCTTTACATTCGATTTCGTAAAGCTGTAAAAATGTGGAGGCGCCGGGTTCAATTTGTTGCCCACATTGCAATTTAAAAGCATTGAACATGATTTATTCCAGCGTAAAATACAACAACAAATAAACGGAATTAGCTTAATAGCTTTTCATTACACGTAGTATGGGTTTAAGCAGGAAGATGATTTAACGTACGGTAACATGGTTTACTCATTTGTGTCCTATAATTTCACCCAGTTAAGTGTTTCCACGACTGCAACACGCTATAAATATTGAAAAAAAAATTCCTCTAGCTTTATTTTGGGTAAAGTGCTTTGTGCATTGCACACGCGTTATAAAAATTTCATTTAGTTTCACTACGTTCTATTGCAAAACCAAGCAATGGTCGATTTGCGTCGAGCGCACTTCAGGTAACAACCGGATATCCCTGTTTTGCATGAATAGCATACACCTACATCTAATTTTCTTGCATCCTCAGTGCAAAACCCTTTCAAAGCCGACTAAAACCAAAACCGAGCGAGTTGAAAAATTTGCATGAAAGTGCACTTATTGTCTCGCATTTATTATCAAAATGTGCAGAGCGCACTGGAAAAATATTACCAGTGTCATCCTTTATACAGCACACAGGGTCATACTTATTCTTTCAACTGTGCTTGCTTTCTTTTTCATTTTATGCCTGTATTGTGGCATGGCTTTGGTATCGTTCGCATTTGAATTAACAGGAGAAATGCATTTAAAAATTGTGCGCGCGATAAAGTCACCATAGGGGTAATTTCCAAGTGGCGTGGGAGACTCAAAGGGTCAAATCGATGTGACCTGCGCTCGACCTACCGCCCACATCACAAGATCTGCCAGCGAGTATAGATAAAAGGAGTGAAGAGGACACCAAACCGAATAGCGTCAACGACGTCGTCTAATACTCTTTGCTCTGGTCCATGATCATAAATACACTTTGTGCCAACCACCAGTCAAAGGTTGAAGGCTTGGTATATTGAATGTCATAGGAAACAAAGCAATTGAGAAAAAAGTTTACATTTGTGCAGAGTATTGGGTTGCATAGATTTACAAATATCAGGGAAATTGAAAATATAAAAGAATAGAAAACAATTAAAATTTAAATCAAGTAATTTATATATTGTCTAGAATAAACTATAAAAAGTTATTAATCAAGTAAAAATATCAATCTGTGAATGAGTTTAATTAAATTAAAATGTTTAATGGGTTGCCTACCTCAAAATACCTTCTTTGATTTATCACCAAAATCATAAATTCTTAATCCAAGTTCATTTTATCTCGTCTGTAATAAACTCGCAATGAAACTTTTTAATATCATTTAAAAAAGCAATAAATAACCATTCTCCTACCATCTCCCCCGCCGCCTTCCAGCCAATTTCCAGGTGTGTTAAAGGGCATTGTTGTCGAAGACCGCTTACTGGTAGAATATTGTAAACATGCTTCGGTCATGTTCACCGCCTCACGGGTGGCGGGTTGACGGCGAAAGTTTAAGATTGGTGACATGCGCTTAGGATCAGCTTGTATTGTGTTCTCCCGCTTGCATCCTCAAGATATAGAGTAATGGCACAAAATTTTATTTTGTAGCTAAAGCTTTGATACAAGCAAAAAAAAATGCCCCCTTTGTATTGCTTTAGGAAAAATAGGCAAACGTAAGGCAACTATTCTTGGTACAATATTGTCCTTGTCGAAAATGGCCCATTGCAATATCCAGCAGACGTACAGATATAAATTGCTACGAATGGCGCATTGTCATGTAAAAGCGAGCTGCTTTCAAGTATTGCAAATGTGTGACATGTCAACGCCAGTGGAAACATTAAGGACATTAAATGCCACCAAAAAGCGTTGAGGGAGTTTTAATGAGATTGAGATGAAATGAATTGATGGAAACTAAAACTTGTACTTTGCTTGCTTAAGAAATTACTTTAAGACTTGATCTATTATAGAGTAAATCCATTTGGTCTCTCATCAAAGGCACGCAGAATGATCCAGAGATTTCTTCCGGAAGCATTCTCACAGCTTCCTGCTTTATTGCCACTGGTTTCTTGTTGGTCTCTGCTTCCTCATCGCCCTGGCGCCGAAATTACGTTCAGATAGAAGCTTCCGGCCTCTAATGGAGTAGGCCAGAGGCCAACAATCGGGACAAAATCGTCCAGCAAAGAAAATTGACAATTAACAGCACGAACCAAAGGAACCCAGCTGGACCATGATGAAGGCGTCGTAGCAACAAGACAGATCGAACTGCTGCATTTGGAGCCACTGTGCAGGAAACTCGCTTCAAGGCACACGAAATGTTTTATACCTTCGCCTACAGCGGTGCCCACTTTGCGGTTGAGATGTGGGACGTGTGACAGGAATGCGTAACTAGTGGGCGAATGACGTGTGAATACGGTTCGTTAGGATCACGCGAGAACGGCTGCCTGGGTGTAGAGATCCTGTTGAATTTTTCCAGAGAAAACAAGCGAATAGGAAGGGTACGCATGTTTGACGAGGGATTGTGAGAAATATTCCTGACGGATGGATATTTACACAGGAATCGAAACGCATCAGCATTAAACCAGGTCCAACTATAAATGGGAATATTGCTGAATGCAATAATTTCGGGAGAAATTACCATATCAAACATGACACTTGATACATTGACGAATGTCTGAGAATGCGTCAATTGAGACTGGATGATGCCATGAAGGAATAAAAAGTTGGAAGTTTACCTAGGAAAATATGTTTTTTACTTCAAAGGATTAGATTAAACTAGGTTAGATTAGGTCAAGTTAGGTTAGGTTAGCTTAGGTGATTGTAATCTGTAATCTAATATTCCGTAATCAAATTAACGAGAAGAAAGTCTAAACTGTCATTGAGTAATGAAATACTTTTTATATTCCTGTACTTCACTTTGTTTTTACGTTTTCTCAAAGAAATAATATCCTATTTAGTTTTGAATTTATAAAATATACAACTCTAAATACTAACAGAAGCAAGGTCAACTTTGATCAATCTTCCACCATTTTTTCAGATCATAAAGAGTATGTATGGTTGCCTAAGTTACATAAAATAAAATTCTTACAATTCAAACAGAACTAACCTGTCATTTTGATATCCTCTTATTTGCAAAATAAATAAATAAAGAGTGCGCGTACGATGTAAAGTTGTTTTCTTAAAAGTAAAATTCCTAATCTAAAAAGGTTAGTAACGCATCAATTCAAGTAAGTTCACCAAATTGCAAGTTTTGCATGAGTTTAAAGTTGAATGGAGTTTTACAATTTACAGTTTAAACTTTTGAAAAGTTTAATTTCCTCTTGAAGTAAATAAGTGGTTGGATAGCTTTAATAAATCATAATCATAAGCTAACCTAACCAAAAAAAGAGTTGCATTTCTATCTCAATTTTCTTCTCCCTCCAGCATTTTTGCAGACTCTAATAATGATTTTGCTCACTGCAGCCTTGAACTGAATGCGTCGCGACGCTCCAACGATGCCGAGGCCACAGGACAAAAGCCAAGGTCCTTCTGCTTCGCTAACTCCGCCGCAAAATACCGCAAAAAAAAATGCACAAATTAAACACACAATGAAATGTCTCCCATTGCTATTTGTCACTGTCTTCCTTTTTTTCGACAAGTCGCTAAGAATCTGCTCGCTTTTTCACCACTATACAACCCTCGCTAACCTATTTAACCACTCTCTATTCAAATATAGCTTGGTTATCCCCAGCATTAAACTGCACTCAGGAGTTTTTCCGGCAGCAGCGTTGAAATTAGGCGACTGCAGCCTGCACCGTTTACTTGCAGCTTAACCGCCGCCACCGCCGCCATCGCCGCCACTGCTCTAGATATCGGAAGTTTGCGCGCACGTCATCTTGTGCTCCCGCACGGGGCTAATTTGGAAAATGTAAAATCCACCCGAGCGTTAAGTGCCGACATGCTGGCCACGCGAAGCAACGCGCATCGATTTGTTATTATTAACGCTTCGTCAAAAACTCTCTGGATTTCCCTCATCATGCTGGAGTATAAATGGAACTTCTCAACTTGTACTCTGGAGCATGAACAGAAGCTGCTGATGGTTACAGTTCCAATTGGGAGCTCGTAAACATCACAAAGTTACAGATAATTCGATTCGAGATAAAATGCGTTGTTTTCGTGCGATGCGCATAATTTGATTCTGCTGCGGCTAATTCCACGTTCGCCGACGGCGCGACATTCACATCCTGCGTCTGTTTAGAGGCTGGTTAGCGGCACCAAGGGCGGCGCATCAAATTGGGCACGAGTTGTGCAGTATTGTCACGTCAGAGTCGCGCAATGGCATATGATGTGTAGCGGCAACGATAACGAACGTATGTCACGCGTGGCAAATCATAAAAGAATGCAATCAGGTATTATTAAATTGTTCGCCTTATTAAAAACAAACTTTGTCCATGAAAAACAACACCAAAAGTCCAGCAATATAAGATACATTTCTAAAACATAACCAAACTTCCTCACTAAAACCAAACCTGTATCAGATTAAATTTGAAATTAATTTTTTCTTATGGGCAAATACCTAAGTTGGATGTGGAAGTAACGCAACACGATGAAAATCAATCCCTTGGAACATAATTTCCAACCCAAATCGATCAACAAACCTTTCTCCGAGTGGGGACGGCTGGGAACCGCAGGGAATGCAAACGCGGCCACATTCGATTTCGTTTTTGTTGTGCGCTGAGATCGAATCACAACATTCGGGGAGCGTTTTGGGTTTTCTGAGTCTGAGGAAAAAACGTGCTGAGGGCTGAGTATACTTGAGAGTACTCGAATGCATCTGACATCTTGACATTCTTGGAAATCTCTGACTTGCACACTGAGAAATTGAGAAGCTTAGGAGGGTTGAAACATCCAGAACGGAAACAAATTCCTAAATCAAAGCTGATTTTAAATCTGAATCAATTATAAATGAGATAAATAAGGTTTTAATTAAATATCTTAAGAACAAACGTGTAAAGTTTACATTTTTCCAGTGTATAAAATTCAAATTCTAATCTAACCTCAAAATATTTAAACTAAGTTTAAATTATCAACAAACACAATTACTTTTTATTAATTTTCTTGAACTAATTTTTAAAAATAATGACAATATTCATCAAAATAAACAAAAAGGCTTAGAATTCTGTAAATATTCGTAGTTTGCACCTCAGTTTTATATTTCTTAATCAAATAATATCCTCAAGATAATGATTCAAATTCTAAACTAACCTAACCTCAAATAATAAAATGCATTGCGTGCAAAAAGTGCCAGAACTCCTAAACTATTTCTGTTTTCTTCTCTACTTTTATATATTTTCAATCAAGTATATCCTGTATTATTGAGAATTCCATTGAATTTATAAATTTCAATTTTGATTAATTTTCCACCACTTTAGTACCTCATAGAAAGCTTGTATGGTTGCCTAGGTTATGCAAAATAAAACTGAACCTCAATCACAAGCAACATATCAACTTATAAGAGAAATTTCTCGGCTACTTTGGCAATAAGTTGATAAAATACTAACACAATTTAAAAATACTAAGAAGAATTAAATTAAATTAAACTTTTCTCGTTAGAATTAAATGAAATCTCAATATAAAAACCTTCTACAGGCACATGAAGTTAAGCAAGAAATTAATGATTTTAATAACATATAAAACACTTATTTAATTTTAATTAGTAATATATTATGGTTGCATGATAGAATATATTCATTAAGAAATCATGACTCATTTGACTATATCCATATAATAACTAATAACCATCAAGTAGCAAGCTTTTATACCATAACTAGGCCAATGTCCTCAGCAGCTCCTGCTGGAGTTGGTAATTGATATTTGTATCATATGCTTTATGTATTACATGCTAATTAATATTACTTACTTTATTATGCTGTATACACTAATCAAATTTGCTTTCATTGATTAATTTTCGTGCAATAAAAATCACAGCATGCACCAAGAATTTGTATAATTAACCTATAACTTTTAATTTATTTGATTAACCAATAAACAATGCTGCAGTTGACCATTTCCTATAGACACCTGGCTAGTGAAAATTGAACCACTATAGAAACAATAACGAATGAGGTTAGATATCTGGCAATACCAACATACAACTAGTAAGCGTTTTATATCATCACTAAGAGACACCAAGGATGATTGATATCCCAAATGGAAAATAATTAGTTTACTAAAATGGATTTAATGATTGTCGTACAGTAATCGCTGGTGAAGTTCAAAGCAACTTTGGTAGAGGTTAGGATGGATCAATCAAGATAGTATATAGTCAAAAGTGCACTAGTGTGATTTATTTTAAGGTTGACGAGGTATTGTTTGTTACCCTTTAATCACAACCTTTTGTAATGCGCAAAGACAATTGGTCACAGCCAAAGTCCTCTAAAAGCTAACCTAAAAAAACTAAACTTGAAATCCACAGATTCTAATGTGTCCAAATCGTAGTTTCTCAATAAAATCCCCATTCAACATTTTATTAATCTTAGCCAATCTATACTTAAATTAATATGCATACTTTATGGGTAGTATTAAAGAAATCTGTAATTTTCTTGTTTCAATTTGTCGGCAAACCACAATTTCATTGATTTAATTAAACTTATTCAATAAAATCTTCTAATTCCGTTTCTTATCCAACAACATTCAAACTGGGTACGTGTGAAATAGATTACCTCCTTGGAGAATATTACAGAAACCTGCAACTGCTACCGAAGTCCCACAAGTGTGCCCAGTCAATTTTCGCACACAAAACATCAATCTCAGCGCAGCACCGTCTTTTCGCGAACTTTCCAGCCGGATTCAAGTCGCCTCAATGCAGTTGGCGAATGAATTCTTGTTAATTAATAATAATCGTCAATGTGTGCGTATTGCAAGCTGTTCCAACAGATCTTACTTCTGCCGCCTCCAGCTTACCAGCTTAATTTCCAATCAAATACGCTTGATCCGAGCTGATTCTAACTCTCGTTCGTGCAATCCAACAAGCAGCTGGCCAATTGTTTCCACTTTGAGAGTCTTGCTTATTAACGCACGCAATGCAATACACTTGGTACCTTTTTAATTGTATGTACATTTGGTGGAAATGTAACGACGGTATCAACCAGTTCATTCGTGTGATTATTCATTAAATTGCTCCTGTGAGCTTGATACGTGTGATTCACAGTGCCAATTCGCAACATACCAGGGACCACATTAATCATCTATTAATCAAATAGCATTGTGTTCAGTACTTTCAAATGCTTCGCAGACGTATTAATTATCTGCTTGATTAATAACACGTGTAATTGCTTGCAATTAATATTATAATGCAACGCTCACATTATCAGCATTAAATTTTGAAATGTTGGAAATTATTATCCACGTGTATTAATGAGATTCGGATTTTCTACAAATGAAAAAATATCTTTCACATTAAATTAGCTGAATAATTTGATATAATTGAAAAACAATAATTAGAATATGTTTATATATGTTTATTAATAGATAAATTTCAATCCGACATCAGTACAACTATAACCTACAAATATTATTCATCATTATCTCTGAGCGTATCGTTACTTATGTTGGTCATAGACTGACACCATACTTTCACCACTAGCCACCCTGTAACTACACTTCTCGAAGACGAGAAGATGCAAATCTCTCTTTGGTTTTAACCTCAAACCTTCACACTTTCGACAGATGTCGCAAGATTTGAACTCATAACCTGTCGACTTACAATCTAACAATTCTTCTCACGTGTGCTTGCTTCATTAACAAAAAATACTGATACTTATTAAATTTGATAATAAACTACGT
>JAODGC010036567.1:0-19792 GCA_027574925.1 Ecitoglossa quadriceps | reverse complement strand
CTAACAATTCTTCTCACGTGTGCTTGCTTCATTAACAAAAAATACTGATACTTATTAAATTTGATAATAAACTACGTGTAATACATTGATTTATCTTGAACGGATAGTTTACAATCTGTGATTACACTTTAGGTTCAATTTTCACAGCTCAATTATGCAGTGACAATTTTTTTTTTTTAATAATATGTTTGGTAGTTAGGTTAGAATAGTAGAATAATAATCTCAAAAGTAAATCGTAGAAAAAAACAATATACTAATACTTAAGTTTAATAGAATTATCTTTTTGTGTAAATTTTCATGTGGTTTGTAAACAAACATTGATTTTGTTGGCAGTTTTTATTTTATTTTTTATTAATAACTTTTTATCCAAGATTGATAAATTATAGGCAATACAAAATAACAATAAACTAATAAATTTACTTATAAATTGTGTTTTAACTAGTTATTTATGTCAAGTTGATGTTGTACAATCTTTAATCAAACATTGGATATAATTTGGCAGCCTCCGTTTGTAAAGCTCTAAAGTTTGGTTATTCTATTAATAACTTTTATTCTAGATAAGCTAGAAAGATAATTTAAAAAGCAAATTAAAGCTAGTAAAATACATTAATAGATTATACATGGTTTGATTACCTACTTTTAGTAAATAATGCATAATATGAGAACAAAGTTTAGTTGAGTTTTATTTGCAGCAATTACTAAGTTGTGATTTATTTTTGCTATAACTTTTATTCTAATTGAGATAAAATTAATTGTTACACATTAAATAAAAGATAAATAAATTCTCTATCACCAATTATTTATTTATATTGAACATCATGTATACTTTTAGTATCATTAAAATCAATATTTGAAATTTATCCAAATCCGTCGTATTTATTCACTTAAATTAAATAAATAAATTAATATTGAACACAAACTCAAATGTTTTTATTGTAAATAATAAATATTTAAATGCAATAAATTATTATTAACAAATCAGCTTTCTTTTTTGTCTTACACCTGCACCATATTCTTTGCATCTCAAATAAACCTCCTTCTCCATATTAATTCCAATTGAAAATGATATTCAAAACAATTTACTACGCAAATGTAGAGTGGATAGCGTTGGAAAGGACCTTTTGCCGCACCGGATTTAACACGAGCCTACCAGATGCTTCTGAGCTTTCTGAGCGTTCCGAATCTTCCGAGCTCCATTTTCAAAGGCCAGTGCGGTAACGAAATGAAATCTCGGCTCAGCCACACGCTCTGAGATTAGTGGGTCAACAGACCTCGAAACTGGTGATAATCCATACAATTTGAAACTTTTCACCGGAATTAATGCTGCGGGACTTTTCTCATCACTATCATTGCTAGCACTCCTTCATCTACGATGGTATAAGTGACAATGAATGAGATTTCTTTTTTCCATTTGGCTTTAAATCTTTTCCGAGTTAAATAAGTTGAACAATTTGTATTAAGGCAGTTTGATACGAGTATTGAGAGAGCACATTGATAGTAGTAAAAGTTCCGATTAGAGGATTGAACAAAAATTAATTTGGAAGATGCCAACAACGATTTGATATTAATTTTTTAAAGAAAAGAGTGTTTAGTTTTTGGAAATGTAAAATAAATTTAAGAGAAATTATGTTAGAAAATACGATGATTGAGGTTAGATTTATCCAGAATAATAATTAAAAAATTTTATTATTACAAAAATAACTTATTCTAAGAAAATTACTTAGGAAAGTTGCTGGTATTGATTTTATCTGCAAATTGCTTCCAACTACTTTGAATTGCAATTATGATTTAGAACACTTATTGCCAATTTAATCATATATAATCAATTATTTCCTTTGATTCAACAATATTAATTTATTATTAATAATTAATATTCATCATTATTCTGCTTTTTTTTTGATAACTTAGACCTTTTAACGTATAATATTGTTACTGTTTTGTCAATGTAATGAATACCAAAAGAATTATGAAATGTAAAAATTATTATGGCGATCTGTCATTATTCGTAGCGTCCTCTTCCGACTGAAAATACAATTACATCTCAAACAGCTGTCTTCTGTTTCGTTGCGTTAAGAATTTATTAATATTAATTACTATTAACTTTTTTAGTATTTTTCAAATAGCTTAGATTTTTTAACATATATTATTGTTATTGATTAATCAATAAAAATAATACTAAAAGAATTATAAAATTTAAAAATAAAAATGGCAATCTTTTATTACTCATAGCGTCCTCTTGTGACAAAATAACACAATGTTATCTCACACAGATTTCTTTTGTTTTAATGCTTTAAACTAATTAATTATAATTAATAATAATGTCAGTGGCAAGAAAATTTGTGGTATTCCAACGCATGAATTATTCTTAAGAATATATTCATTGAAAATATATAAAATATAATGGTACTTGATGTTGTTGCGAAAAATTGTTTTTCCTTTCCAAACTCAACTAAATGAAAACTTGTAAATGACTTTAAATTGCTTTATACGTTATTTACGTTATTTTGATGTTTTCATTATATCTCTGATAGAAATACCCATTTCACCACTCCAACTGCAAACCAAATTATTTAAATATTTAAACAGCAACACTCAGATACCATTTCCTTCAACGCACTCAGTTCAGCAGGCTCAGTAAATAAGCCACTCTCCTGCAGCCGAAAACCTCCTCGTATTTATATTTCGCTTGTAAATTCCAGCACTCTTCTGTTGCCGCCACACCCGTCCGGTAAAAATAGCGTTCAAATTTTAAAAACACTACCCCCATACCGGAAATGCGCCCCGCAGAATATATCCATCGCTGTAAATGTTCCCGGACTTGCAAAATATTTATCGCTTACTAATTTATTTATTTCTCCTGTCGCAAACGCTGAGACGCTGCACTGACATTAATAAAATGTTTATGTCTTTCATTTTGACGCCCACGGTAGGGAAGGGCGGAAAGCGGAATTAAATCGGTGTGCTTTGGTCGAATAGTGGAATTTAATTTGCAGTTAACGACGTTTTAGCTCGCGTTTTTAGAGGCTAATGGCCTGTTTAAACCGGCATTACGAAAAGCAAATGTTGGTGGTTGTGCGGATTCAGCAGCAGGAAAGTTTTAATATCTATTTTGCATAGAGTAGGAATTTTTCGAAACTGTTATGTTAACTCGGAGATAATTTTCAGCAGCGGTTTATAACTAGATCATTTGAATGTAGCAAGAAAATGAAATGAAATTGTAATCTAGGAGGAAATTGCTAAGAAATCGTTTAGTTTTTTGTTTATAACTTTGGAAATAAACAACACAAAAATTAAAACTAAAGTGAAAATTAAAGTATACTAAGTATACTACCATATGAAATATGTATCATGCAAATATAGTGATTAGTTCATTTGTTATTTATAAACAAACTTCAGAGATTGTATTTGATTGCATGAATTTTCAAAGTTTTTTAATGATACTTGATAGAATAAATTAGAAAAACATATAAATTTAGGCTGAAAAGAAAGCTAGATAAATTCTCTATCCAATGTATTTTATTTGGTTTAATTATCCTTATAAGTTTCTAAGTTATCTGCAATTAAAAACAGTCATTCTTTTGAAAGTTAAAATTTTTAAAGTTGCAATCTAGTATTTCATTAATAATATAATTTTGGAAAAAGATAACATAATTTCTTTTGCTTAAAATTAAAGCTGATTATTTTCACTATTAGAAAACATTATGATGTTGTAATTAATTCAATTTGTTATTGAGCAATATTTAAATAAAGTTGTGACATATTCTGGACTTTTCCTAACTTTCTATACATTTCTATGAATAACTATTACTTTAAAAAAGATACCACAAAATATCATTATGCAAACTAAAACTAATTAAATGTACCACTAAATTAACTTTCCACTATCAAGTCATCATTTCTATTTTGTGCGGAAAATGCATTGGAAAAAGATTCCAATTTGAAGGTAATGTGATTTTACGCTGTAAATCCCATAGTATCAAAATAAATGTAATTCCATGTACTGACTTAAATCCAAACTCGTAAATAAAAATAGTATTCCAGAGGGTGCACAACCGGGCTGCCACGGCAGCAATAATTTATTGCTGAATTTACACCCGCGCGCATTTCATTCATTTATCCAAGCTGCAACCAACTCTACACCATTGCAACAGCCCCAAGGTGCAAAGGTAAGAGGGTTGCATGTAGGGTGCGCCCACTGTGTGAGTCATCGTGGCTGGAATCACATCAAGAAGAAAAACGCAACGAAACAACCGCCACCATCAAGCACTCCCTCACTTGTCACTCCACCTCCGGCGTCTGTAGAGTTGGCGCCGTCGCCGCAGGCAGCCGATTGAAGGCCGACGACACTTTTGTTCGCCAACTATTTGCTCGCAGGCCTCCTCAAAGCATGCTCAGAAAATCATCAAAAGATTTGACATGTGGTCATTAATCAAACTTCTTACTCAACACTCAAAAGGAGTGTGCATTTGGTTGCAGGAGCAAAAAGAACGTACATCACATGGACCCATCGAGGTGTCACCATTTCGGGTGAAAAATGCTGTTCTATTTATTAAGCAACTTCTAATCATTCTGTAGTCAGCTTTATAGCTATGTGTATAAAATACTAGGTTCCTTCCAAACAAAAACCTAATCCTTCCTCAGATGTAATTTGGGTTCACTTCAAGGACTACAATAATCCGCACAAAAATAAGATGGTTGGGCAAAACGCCAAAAAACTTGCTTCCCTAAGTGCGCCCTTGTTTAAGACCCGCATAGTTTCGGTCGTCTCGCAAGTGTGAAGGTGATGAAACTTTAATTAACGCCGCACATGTGCGGAAAACATCCCCAGCTTGAATTATATATCCTGCGTCCTTAATGCAAGCAAGGATCTGCTAATTGCAACAAGTACTCGCTTTTATTTGCTTGACGCTTTAACGCAGAGAGAATAATGCATAGTTGAAATACCTTGCTTGTTGTGGATCGTTTTGGGGGTTTGTGTCCTTAGCACTTAAATTTGATGGTTTTATTTGCACCCACGCCACGAGTACAGAAATCGGAAGCGTCGCGACGTGCACCGCCCTTGTGTCGATCAGCTCGTGAACTGTGGCGGCGGGCATGCTGTGTTTGCGTCAGCGGCGGTGAAGGCTACAAGAATGGCGCATGCGCAAAAGCACATCATAAAATACCCTAAAAAGCATACTCCTAGTTTTCAAGCGTGTGAATAATAAAAGTATAAATAGCAAAGCATCAAGAAAGGAATATCTTGTTTAATTTATATTGTTAGAAAAAGCAAGCTCTGTATTATTTAATGCCTGGCGTATTCTAAAGAAAAACAATTTTCATTTGCGTAAGATAATAAATGTGTAGAAATCAATTAAATCATTGACAATTCATACGAATAGAATAAAAGTGCGCAGGAAAATTAAGTCGGTCAACAATGTGCTTTGCTCTGCGGTAAATTGAAACGTCGTTGCCGCCACAGTGGCCGCCATCGAAAACGGAGCCGCTAATCGAATAGATTCGTAAGTCGTCAATAGCAATTAGTTTTACGATGGTCGTCATATCCGGCGCGCTTGAAATTGCGGATTATATTCGTTTCGATTTTCCTCAGCCTCCACCCCCTTGCCTTCGTCGATGATCATCAATCTTGCAATAAAAACAAATTTATTCCGACTTGCGATCAGAATTTATGTATCAATCTCTTTACGTTTTCATTACATTCGTGGATTATTAGATTACTTAGGGACTTTATTTGAATGGGAGAATTACAAACTTCTGGCACTCAGCATTGCTACAACACTGCGCATAGTAGCTGAGTATTAAACATTTTAAAAGGATCACTCCATGTTGGGAGAGCTAAAAATCTTAATGCTGCGCTCATAAAACGCGGTTGCAAAGTTTCTCCCTCTTGCTGTTAGGAACGAGGGCGCATTTTATGCCACTCTGCTCCTGCCCTTTCGTCCTTGGCGAATACTCTAACTTTATGCAAATGACAGTCGTAAGACGGACACAGACAGCTTGCCTAGCAATTGCAAAATTGCAATCATTGCAACCTTATCATTTGTACATTACTCAACTAATCCCACAAGACGAAGGTGTTTTATTACTTTCATTGCATTTTCTCAATGTTCCCGATGTTAACCTGCTAGTACACCAGTATATCAAAGAAGATCTGCAAGAAAGTACGCAGTGTGCAGCAGCTGCTCGACCAACGAGGTAAAAGTTTGGCAAAGACCTCTTGACGTGTGGATTTACCAAAAATCCGCAGATGGTCCTGGGTTGTCGTACGATTTAAAAACAATATCAAATCGCACCTTGGTTTGCGTGGTTGGATACTGGGTCAATAGAGATGCTGGTTGCAAAGGACATTGAGATAATCCGCAACAATTTGAAACTTTTCAACGAGGAATTAATGCTGTTTGCAATGATAGAAGTGCAAGTCTATAAAATTGAATATAAAGTCAAATTATAATCTATTCTAATAAGTTCATTAAAAAAACAAAATACTTGCATTTCAATCAAGTGTAAGTCTGTGAATTTTATCAATAACTTCAAAGTGTAAACACAAATACCAAAAGCATGTATTCAACTATTACTCACACTATTGGGGCTTTAAAATATTGATTGAAAGTAGCATTAATATTAATAAATGTAAAGTGATGCAAGCCTTGACTAAATTTAGTTTTGTAAAAGTTTAATGAAAGATTTAAAATATACAAAAGTTTAATTGTATATTTTCTCAGGCAAAAATATCTGCTGCATTGAATTATATGTATTATCTATTTTACAAAATTAATTTCTTTATTGTTGTTCAATAGATATTCAAATTTTTAATTTGAATGATTTATTTAATATCTGCAACCAGTATAACACATCGCGCATGTTTTAGAAATTATTTACTCAATAACTATAACATATTTGTTTCAATGCCTTGGTTTAAAAAAAATTCACATTTGTATTGTACAATCTTGTAAAATATTAAAAGAGTAAAATTGGTAATTAATATATATTTAGTTTCATTTTAAAATGACAGTTTAATGAAAGATTTTAAATATACAAAAGTTTAATTTTCTATATTCTATTGAAAAAAAATACTTGTATTAAATCACGTTTTTAATTCTTTTCTCAGAATTAATTCCTCTATTGTTGTTCAACTGATATTCAAATTTTCAATTAGAATGTTTTATTTGATGTCTGCAACCAATATAACACATCGCACATGTTTTCGAGATTATTTACTCAATAACTATAACATATTTGTTAAAATGTCTTGGTTTATAAAAAATTCACATTTGTATTGTAAAATCTTGTAAAATATTAAAAGAGTAAAATTGGTAATTAATATACATTTAGTTTCATTTCAAAATGACAGTTTAATGAAAGATTTTAAATAGACAGAAGTTTAATTTTCTATATTCTATTAAAAAAAAATACTTGTTGTATTAAATCACGTTTTTAATTCTTTTCTCAGAATTAATTTCTCTATTGTTGTTCAACTGATATTCAAATTTTCAATTAGAATGTTTTATTTGATGTCTGCAACCAATAGAACACATCGCACCTATTCTAGAGATAATGTACACAAAAACTAAAACACATTTTCGAATTTTTTTGATTTGCAAGAAATTTACATTAGTATAGTACATTCCGTAAAATGTAAAACTATAAAATTGTTAATTAATACATTAATTGTTGTTAAAATCAATCATATTTAGAAAATTCAATCAAAAATTGAAAAATTTTATCATTTTAACAGTTTGTCAATAAACAAACTATAAATTATATAGCAATTTGTTTATCAAATGTCTTAATTCCACCAGATTAAGAAAAAAAAATTCCAAAATTAATACACACAACATAATTGTTTAATTTTGAAATTAATTATATAATTATGTTGTGTGTATTAATTTTGTGCACTATAATATTTGAATCATTTCTTCTTAAAATCCTATCATAAAACTAGCTAAAAGCATCATCATTATAATAAATATTTTCTCTTACAGCACAATAAAAAATAATAAATATATATTAACTTGAACAACTTTATGACTTCTTCTTCCAATGTTAATAGAGAAATAACAAGCCATAAATTTCCCATAATATCCCAGAATCAGAGTGTCAGCTCGTTGAAAAATGCGCAGTTATTTATTAACAGTTTAAGGGTGCTTAAAAAGCGTCGACGCGACAAATGCGCTCTCAGTCAGCTTTGCTGGGAATTAAGTACTTGAAGACGATGAAACCAACGGCAATCATTCATCCTGCATATCAACCAGCTGCCTTGTAATTGCAATAAGCCTGTATTAACCCTTAACGGTATTGTGTCACAATTCCAATTTAAATTCAAGGAAAAACTTTCACAAGTCCCATCAAGATTTCACTAATGTAATATGACTTAGGGTTACATCATAATCCGATATGATTAAAATGTGTTAAAATGTTAAAAGTTCACTTGACAAGCAAATATTTCTACATTATATCAAAACTCTACTGCAGCGTTGTAACTAGTTGTAAATGTTTATTATTTATATACCACTCTTGTTTCGGAAACTTTTCTTAGTCTGGTGTACGAATAAAGCCCCTGCGAGATAAAAGCGTTTTTCTTCAAGTTCATGCTTTATTTTCAAAGTTTTCACTTGTTTAATAACGTTTTTGTCAGACATAAATAAAGCACACACAATGGCAAATTTTACCAGCTGCTGAAAATGCATATCTCAGTCACAAAAGAAACATTTAAAAAAAGTTGCTCCTTCTTAATCCACACGGGGATTTATATCAAGTAAGAAAATGCGCGCTTTTTTGGTTGTTTTCAAGCAAGTCGATAAAGTTGATGGGTTTGAAACAAGCCTTATGATGTTTATTATAAATATGTTAATGATTAGGTTGATTGTAATGTCTTCAAAACCAACAAAAATCTATTTTGTACTTCTTTATGACTAAATGTGCACATGTAACAAATTGCTTTCTCATTAATTTGCAGCGCAAAAATGAATTAATAGGAATAATGTTTTCTGTATTTTAAACTGGCGACATTCACACAACAACACTTTTGGTAATCTGACCTAAGTAGTTTTGTAAATACCAATAAAACATTCAGGCAAATATTAGTTTGGTATGATGTATTTGCCGAAGAGCTGCAGACGCGGATTATTACGTATTTGTTCTAACACTAGGCAGCTTAGAAAAGTTAAACAATAGCTCTACTATTCTTGAAAATAGCTAATGGCTATTTGACAATAATAAATAATAATAATAACTTGAACACCAAAGATAATCAATGAGTTACATTGAAAGTAAACGTTTGTATATATGCAACCAAATTAACACCACATATCTAACTTTACATTGAAAACTCGAGAAATATTATATCTTTGCTCAATATTCTTCATTTGCAAGAAATTCACATTAATGTACAACAATTCTGTAGAATACGAAATAATTAAATTGCCAATTAACATTAAAATTGCATAAATTTAAACGAAAGATAGTAAATATAGTACTTGTTTCAGTTTTTCAAAAATTAAATGAACCAATAAAATATATATTTATTTACTGAGAATATTATGCATAATTGTGTTTAGTAAAAAAATAACGCATTTATTGCATCGCACAAAATTGATTCTTTCATTTAAATAGAGAAAATCCCAAATTGATGCAAACATAATAATTTATAATAATCACAAAACAAGTCTGAGAATAGCTAAAATACAAATAGTAATTTGATACGGTACCAACTCCAAACGCAATAAAATACCAATCTTAATTCTACTTTTATTACATTCTTACGGATTTTCCTAAAGTTTTTCTTGGTTCTGTGGTCTTGTTAAGTTGTACTCACGTAATTAATAGTGGATTGCATCATATTCCTTCAGTATTATTTGAGTTAAATCAGAAACAGTTTTTACTATAATGAGATACGTTTTTTCTGCAAACAAAGCAAATACCTAGTAAAAACACCCAATATGATATGCTTTATTGCAAATCAATTTCAAAGCATTTTATTGAAATCAAATTGAATTTAAAACAAAGCTTTTTCATTATTAAAACAAGAGATGATAAATATACCCTCGTAAATATTTCCTTGTATTTTAATTTCTATTGGCCTGGAAAATTCTATGTCGCTGTAAAAATAAACCAGTTTGCACACTCGACTACGTGCCTCTGGCTGGAAGGATTTTGTATACGCCATGCATCTTTCCAGCACATATTTGCTTCCAAAATCAGGACGAGGAATGAAAAATGCCAGCGAGATAATGTTTGCTGTCTTGCATGCAAACTATAAATTCCCAACACACAAGCCATCCTAACCTTAATGTCCTTACCGGCCTTCAATTGCTTTGAATTTCATTAAACTTAAAGAATTCCTGTTTCTTCACTTCCACTGCTTGTTTCAATCAAACAACATTTGATGTAATTGCTGCAGAAAAGTTTTGCAACTGTGCATCTGGATTTCAATGCTGGATTGATTAAATGTGTGCACGTGAAACCAAGTTAAATATTAGTACAAAACGCAAAACTGATACAAGTACGAATTATTTACTTTTAATTATACTGCGCGTGCTAACGTACCAACAAATCAATCCACAACCAAATGCAAAATGTTCCCAAGAGTTTGAAAGGTTGCTGCCCCGCCTAGCCCCTTGCTAAAACTGCGGGGAAATTAATTTTTTAACTAGCAATTATGGCGTATTAAAAATAAGTCTGCGCACTTTTAGCGCAAGTTTTTAATGATTTATATCAATTTGAAGTTAGGAAAGTTTCTCCGGTGTGCTTACACTGGCAATTTAAGAAGTTTATAATGATCTGGTAGCTCACTACCTCACTGCTTTCAGGCACCAATAGCATGCTTGCTTTGTGGCTTTGTTCGGCTGTTTCTTTGTGGCTGGAAGATTTTCCGGAAGGGAATTTGTTGCGGTATCAAATGACCGTATACGCTGTGCAGAAAGGTTCTTATTCCCTGCCCTTTTTACGATGCTTAGCACTCGATTTACCTTGTTGTGAACATTGCCATCAACATCTTTATTCTCTGCGTGCAACAAAAGAAAAAAGAAGGAAAATCTTGTGGAGAATTAAGAAAATTGTTGCTGATACTTTAGGCAATTGCTTTAAAGCTAAACGGCAACATTTTATGAGCATGATTGATATTAAAAAGTTTATTGGCAATATACTAAAGATAAGAATGACTACAATTACAATTAGAGTTAATATTAATTTCAATATGAGAATGAAACTAATTTTAGTAAAATTTCTAATTTTTATCGATATATTGACAGATTTGAAATGGAATAGTAAATTTATTTCTCCATCTCTTTTATTACTTATGCTTTCCCACTCTATGCGAAATTACCTACGTCGAAAATCGGCAAAGTCCGAAAATGTAAAAAAAATTTCAAAGTCCCGCGGAGGCAAAAATCCGACTAAGTTCCGTGCCCACTCTACGTTGTTGGTTTAGAATAAAGGAAAAAGCATGAGTTATAAAAGAGATGGAGAACCGAACCTATCTACCATTGTAATTGCTTACGCACGACCAGACGAGAACTGTAACAAATTCAAAGCTTTGTTATTCGGTGACTGCTGTGACTTAGCAGACTCACTGTAAACATAATGGTTGACTATTATATCTACCTCTCTTATCAGTTCTACTCGCTGCGTCTAACATAAAACTGCTCCTATCTCACTTGTTTTCCATCTTTCTTCCTTATAACTAATGCGTTCTTCGTCTATCTTAAACTGAACGATGCAATACACATTGACGAAACACACTGCCATACGACCAAATCAAAATTGCAGCTGACTTAGTTCAGAGAAGTTCAAAGATTCAACTGACTAACTGTAAACGTATCTCGACATTCCAGTGCATTAGTATACCTGTCTCTTTAAAACATCATGCGTTGTGCGTCTAACTTAAAAGAACAGCGCGCAAACTAAATATTGCTACAATTTTTTTTTAATATTTATAAATTTTTAAAAAGATTTTTGTAGATAACAAATATAATTAAGGCAAATTTTGGCCAAATAACTATGTACGCTTACTGCTTTCTATAAACAATTTAACCATAATAATAAATTATTACAATGAAGTATTTTCATTTTACCAAAGAATGCAATTAAAAAAAATACCAACATAATTAACTTTTTCTATTATTCTGAGGCTGTTTTCAAATTTTTAAAGCCCAGATTAGATTTTTGACTCCCCCAAAGGTTTTTCTCGCACACTTTACTCATCCACATATAAATTATTCCTGCAACAGCTTTTGCAGCCCTTGATCTACTTTCCAAAGTGTCACCATCACCACAAGCAATTGCTTGCTCTACATTAAATCCAATCGAATTACATTCAATTCCAAACATAATTCACTCCCTGCTCGCCCATCACCCACCCACCAATTTCCAAGGTAGGTGTTATCTCAATTGAGCGCCTTCGAACGTCCCACCAAATAAATATCAAGCGTTGGGTATTTATTAAGGCGAAATTAAATTACGCGATGAACACGTGCAACCATTTGGAAGTTAATATATTACGGACTAATTGCATTCAATAAATTATAACCAATGCGTATTGGCGGCAAGGAGGTAATACAAGAAGGACGCCAAGTGGTTATTCATTAGAATTCCGAATCTAGCTTCAAGCATAAAATTAGATACAATGCGGAGTAATTACGATCGCATGGAATAGCAACAAGACACAAACTATGCAAAACGATGCAAACAACAAGAGATAAACAGATAAAATCAAATAAACCAGCGTAATAACAGCACCCAATACTGACCGAGCATATAATTCCCACGTAGAATTCAACTAGGTATTTAAATTAATTAAATTAATTAAATGTAATTTCATTTGCAGCACCGCATTGCAAAATGGCAAAAGTCAGATGAAAATTAATTTCCTTTACTTTATTTCCATTACCATTATTTATTGAGCAAAAACGTAAATGATTTCACCATGAAAACGAATTGTGGCGTGGCGCACAGTTTTACCCCATTATAGCAAAACTTACAATTTAGTGAGAATTATTTGTTGTCGACGTAAATAAAGCACAATAGGACAAAGATTTTCGGCATCTGACTACTCATGCTGCTCAGGCCACAAAGTCCTAAAAACGTAAACGTCAAGCACGTTCCTTAATTCTATTAAAGTTAGCTTAGTGGCAGAGCAGTTTTTGTAAGCTTGGCGAAATTTGTTGTGCACGACAAGAATTCACAAGGCGAGGGCGTACCGAAAGTTTTGTGTCGAAAGGCGATTCTTTTCAACCAACTTTATCCTTGTGCGTGACTAACATGACTTGCTTTTTGTTGTTGCAAAATACCACTATACTATACTATAACTGTGTACTATAACTGCAGTAATTATTTGGAAAAATTCTGCTTGTAATGGGTTTTCATGTAGAGTGGAAATTAAAACCGTAAATTGCACGACTTTTCCAATATATAGTTTTCCAAGGAAGTGAACACAAAATGATCGATATAATGTTGCATTATGGAGAAAAGGAAATTATTTTTAAACAAGATTTTAAAGTGTTTGACAGAAAAAGTTTCATTTATATAAATTATTTATATAAATAACCTAAATATATACTTTCATCAAATGAATATTGAATTAATAAATTTGCTACAAAATTTACATTTACAAAACATTATCCTATAATTACGTTCATAATAATTATATGAAAATATATTCATAAATGTCTTAAAAAACAATTCAATGTATTAAATTAAAATATTTTAATTTATTGAATAAAAAAATTGCATAAATTTGCATTCAAAAGAAATCAAATTATAAATTTTTCATCAAAATATCAATAATTATCATACTTTTTCCTAATAAAGATATTGATTTATTTATGAAAATATTTCAAACTGTTGTAAAAAATCACTTAGTTAATTTATCATCTTAATTATAAACCCCATTTGAAAAATAAGTTTTATATTATTACCATTAATCTGAATCTGATTAAAATAAATTTCTCAACTTTATTTCAAAATATCTTTTGCTCCAGAAAAAATATTATTTAAATCTTAAAATAATTTGTTTACATTTTCTCCCAACACCTTTGTTGTAATTTTGTATGAAATAAAAAGAAAATTACAAAATTTGCTTGAAAATATAAACAATTAAATGATTTTTTACTTCTAATAAATATTTCTATAACAAATAATAAATTAACTTTGGATAAAACTAAAATAAAATTATCAATTTTGCATTAATATGTATTAATAATTAAGGTAGCATTTCGTAACAATACTTTATTAGTTGTATAAAATATTTTTAAGTACCAAAAAGACTAAAAAATTAATGAAAAATATGTCGTACCAACTTTTAATTATACATTTTTCGTATAACTATTGATCTAATTAAGATAAAATCGTCAACATTGCTTTGAAATACTTATATTTACCTTATCTTCTAATAACTGTATTACTTAATTTATAATATTTCTATTATAGTATAAAAACTAGCGTAATTACATTACTTGTTCATAGAAAACCATCAATTACTTTCTAAATTTATATTTATTTTTGTAATTCATCAAAAAATTAAACCAAAAGTACCAAATTAAATTTATAATACAAACTAATAAATTGTCTTTTATTTACTCCACTAGTAAAACTTCAAGAAATAAATATAACCATACTATAATTATTATTAAAAATTAAGAGCACACCAAAAAAAAAGCAATTTTTCATTAAAAAACAAAAAAATCTAATATGCTATTAAAATATTACTTGGAAAATACATTTATTGTATTCCTCGAAAATACTAATTTACGCACGTACATATGCAAGTCGAGTAACCTCAAAATTACAAACGTAGATGTCAAAGCAAGTCGCAGAGAGGTTAAACCCACGACTTTGTCAAAGAGATTACCGGCAACAATATTTAATCCAACGATCATCATACTTACTACTAAATACTAAACGTATAATTTACCTCATATCTTTTTATTGTCTATAATAGATATATTTATTAAACTAATTAATAAAATACCAAACTTAAGCATTTATTAATGCATGAACAAGTAAAATTCAAATTTTCCATAAAAATAAATATTATTTAACATACCCTCATGTGAATTGATAGCCACGTTTCTTAAAACCAACAAATCTATAATCATTTCTTTCTTCGTTTATTTCCAATCTTGGTATTTTAATAAAAATTATAACCTAACCTTGTTTGTTCTTTTTCTTTGTGTATGAGTTGCAAATATACACAGTTTTCATACCATAAGAAACTCCACTTCTCACCATTTACACGTGTTTAAAACTCAATGAAAAAGCGAGCTTTTTACGTGAGCTGCTTAACGCACGCCGCTACCGACTGCTCGTGCCGCCCTCGCAATAGGGTTGGAATACTGCAAGATAACTGGAAACGTGCGCACGCGCTTATCCACCTTGAAAAGGCACCGGTATATTAATTTATTCCTGCAACTGCACCAATTCCAAGATGTACAGCATGAGGAAGAAGTAAAACTTTTCTACTTTCTAACTAATTTGATCCTTGCCTTTTGCCCTGATTGTGTTTGTTTAGTTGTTGGTTGCTTTATTATTTTCCTCTTGCAATTAAAACTTTGCATCTTGATTGCCTCACAATCGGATACAACTTTGAAACAAGCAATTGTTTCAATATTTCAATTTGATTTCCATTATTTTCTAATTACTTCTTGTTTTCTTCACTTGAAGTTTTTGTTTTCATGACTCCCCTTTGGAAATTCAGTGATTTGGTAGTTGTTAGTAATTGGAATGAAAACTAATTTTCCTACGTCAGATACTTAACTATTATATCGCATAAAGTTAACGTCAAAATAGAGTCAAAACTTTTCGCCGTTTCGCGTGGATTTAAACAAGTTTAGCTCAAGTGTTGACTCAATTAATTGGCTGAAGTTTATTGCTCACGTACCACATGATATTAATAACAATGAACAATGCTTAAAACACAAAAATTTTACTAAAAAATTTAATTCAGCGCAGAAAAATTGTAACTATACAATTGATCCATTTTTGGACGTTGTTAAGAGTCCTTAACTTAAGACTTTTAATTTCAAAATTGGATTACAGAGTATGTTTGTACTTTAGCAATATTCTAAGAAATTTCCTCAAAAATTTGTTGAAGAAAATAATGAACTTAGAAAACCAAACAGAAAATACCTATTTGTTGATTTTTAGGTTAGTTTCAACGAAAATATTATTTTATTGGGTGTTATATATTTTTAGAACCAAGGGTTATGGTTGCAATTTGCACAAAATTAAAAAAAGAATTTCAAAAACAATTACTACTTAGGACCTTATCATTTTTATAAAAAAAAAATCCACACAAAACCGTGTAAATTGAAGAAAACAGTTCGAAAAGGCCATTAATTAAATAAATAATCATACTATAAAATACAAAGCATCATTTCAATCTATTGGTCAACCGCTTTCCATCAAGAAAAATTTTGTTTGAGGTTTGGTCTTGTAATTGGTTCATTCAATTCATAAAAGAGGGCGCGTAAGTCCAAGACCACCTAAACATTGTCTGCGGACAAGTGGACATTTAATTCCAAGTAAGAAGTAAAAACAAGTTTAGAATTGCATTGAATGAAACTGATATTTTCAATCTTAAATAATAAATGAATAAGACAAAAATCAATTGTATTTAATCAAATAATAAAAATCATTCCAAATGTCAACGTTTAAACCTGGATCTTATTGACCTAACCTAAAAATATAATTATGAAATACTCTCCTTTATTTATTACTCACATTATCCACCACATTAAATCCGAATTCAAAGACCTGATGGATTTCTATTACTCAGTGTACTCGCATTTGCAGTACGCGCTAAAATCATTCCAGTTAGTTATTTTAATGGACATGTAACTATGATTCCAATGCGCTGGCGTGTTTCCGGCTGGTGCACCCTACTCGTAAATGTGAATGTGTGCATGGTAGGGGTGTCTATATCGTGGGTGCATCTGCATAATTTATGCTTATATTGCGCCGGCGCGCATGCTTCGCCAAAGGAATGCTCATTTTGATGGTAACAATGCGCTTTAAAACGGGCAGATATATCAAAGCCAACAACAATTCCACCCCTAGGTCCGTGGGGAATTGTTAAACGTGATAAATGCTCCACTGCTCGACGTGGTGCAACACCAATGTCCCAACGCATTAAAAATACTCTAAACTAACTAAAAACCATGCAAATGGGTGGCAAATAACCTCAATTTTGTTCTGTTTGATCTACATTATTCGCTTCATGTAGTTTACTTCATTATTAAAGCATTTTGATTTTTGGGCTTTTCCAGACTAAAATGCAATTTATTACTTGGGCAAAGATAAGGTTAGGTTAATATCTGATACTTTTGCTCTTTGGATACTTGTGACATGAGAGTGGCTCATGATACAACCTAACCTTAGATTGTATCAATAAGTCACTTACAATTAGAAGTGGTTTTGATGATGCACGTGCAAACAGATCGATTACGCGACTCCTTCGACAAGAAGGGCACAATGTCTGTGAACATCATCCTCAAATTAGTTACACACACGTAACGAGAGAATGTCGAAAATGTCTGCTGCTTTAGAGTTGTGCAAGCAAGTTGAACAAGTTTATCCTGGAAGTTTAGAGTACATTTTAACAAGAGTTGTTTGAAATGCATGAAGTCAATTAAAGCAAAAAGGAAATCAAACCTGAATGTAATAAATAGAATTTTACCTAAACAGACATTAAGAATTTTCATATATTTTTTCATTGTGATAAAATCGTATCATCAAAGTATGAGAAATACCTTAAGCTTAGAATTAATATTTTGTTAAGGCAATTTATTTTTTAAATACTTCAGTAAATTCATGTAAGCACATTAAATTAAATAAAAGTCATCTTACTAACACATTTGGCATCATCTCGGCTTGCAAGTCGAGGGTCAAGTATGGTGTGGGTTTATGATTGGCATGTGTAACAGTACGCTCACAATCCTTACACCAGAAAATATACATCTAGCATATGGGTATAAAAGAGAAAATAAAAGAAAATTTCATATACTACAATCAACTTAATCATTAAATTGATGTTTTGTGGGTATTTAGAAGCATAGAACAATCATAAATAATTTAAAACCCTAACCTAGAATTGAAAAATAAAGAAAAAAATAATTGACAGACTAATTCATGGCAATAAATTAAAATTAACTAAACAAAGGCATCAATCAAGTAAAGTTAGTTATCATTTATGTTACTTTTGCTGATTTTCTTCAAATGTATCAAGCCAAACTCAAAGTACCTAAAATAACCTCAAAATAAAATACACTTTTCATATCTTCATCATAAGTATTCAGTACGTACAACTATTAAAACCTTTCTCTGAAACCCAAAAACTACCTTAAAAATAAATCTTTATTAAATCAAATAAAAATCTTTCAAAATCTTACTTGACTCGTAGAAATTCAGAATTTCCCTAACATGCCAAAGTAATGTTTTACATCTTCAGTTTGCTACCTTTAAAAAAGTAATGAATTTCCGTCTGAAAAAAGTACTGGTGCTCTTTGCGCAAATTGCATTTGAATACATATCCTGTTCCTGACTTACAAGAAGAAAAACATTGTTGAATGGAAGACATTTTTATATTTGACAAAGCCACTACTTAAGCACGAGTAGACAGCAAAGGAAGAATTTCCTACGTACCTTATTATACATTCAGTGCATGTCAGCAATGTTGACCCACAATTCACACTCAATTGCAGTGGAATTACATCGATTACAAATGCATGCAATGCCCCCAATTGATTTCCATTGTACCATCATACAAATAAATTCAAATAGGCATAAGTACATTAGTCAATCAATTAGTTACGAATGTATTAAATGCAATGTATTAATGGTGTGGGTATTAGCAATAAACTTTCATGACACGCCGGTTCTTTGAATTGAGATAAATATACGTGCAAGCGCAATCACCAGGATGAGTAGTGAATGAAGGCATGAATGCACTATTCGATTGTCCTGTGCTGCGTAAAAATCTCATTTGCGCGCAGGATGAAACTGAAGGGAATGCGATTTATCGCGAATATTGCACGGGCTGAATTTCGGTGTCCCATGTGCATGTGGCGTTATTCATAAAACAATCGATTTGCAACTAGCACAAAGTACGACTCAGTGGAAACGGATATACCTAGTTGTTTCAACTGTCTATAAACAACAGCATCATACAACAATGTTTAACAAAACAAGCAACGAAACAAAATACATCTAAATGCAAATTATTCGATTTTATTAGCGTAATAAAATATGGATTCCAATTAGTCCTTTATTTAAATGTATTTGACCTTAATTTTTTTGGATTTATTTTTTAAATGTGTTCATTCTAACCTAGATCTGATTCGAATTAGGCAACGAGTTATGTCTAAAGATACTCTTTAAAATTGAAGACTTGAAAATCATTCAATTGGTGATTTATTTAAAGAAGATAGGTATCTCTGTTCCATCTGAATAAGATTTTAAAAAATTGCAAATTTTAATGCAATCTTTAAAAAGTGCCAAACAAATAGATTCTTTAAAGTTTCAGATTCCAGACTCAATTAATCACTGAAAAAAATTTAATAAACACGAAAATGTGACATAAGTATATGGTCGTGACGTCAGGTGGAGTTAACCTAAGTTTTTGAACTTTGATTTTACTTAGATGGCATTCTTTAAAATGTAAAGCACAAACTCAACATAAAACTTGATTAAAATATCAATCCTAAAATTTAATTATTTCATATTAAATTAACATCATCTTTTTCAAAATAGTAAACTGTGTGCGAAATGCAATTTCTATTTTCCGCTCCTTCCATATTTT
>JAODGC010036456.1:58742-70214 GCA_027574925.1 Ecitoglossa quadriceps | reverse complement strand
AACGAATGAAACAACGGAAGAGGAAAGCAACGAAAGAAAACTACACAAAGTTAACTACAGAGAAATACCAGGAAGGTAAATTGGGGCATGGGTTTGAATCAGCAATAGAAGAAAACGACATAGTAAAGTAGAACAAAAACTACAAACTAACAAAAGGAAAACACGTAATTGCAAAGGAAGAGGAAGTACATATTTAGGTTTATGTATATTTCTTAAGGGTGCACTCATCATCGGAGTTTTACAATATTCATTTATACATGTTTTATATTTCAGCAGAAAAGTACGTCATACCTTAATTCTTGTTTATTGTTTTTGCTAGCTTTTTGTTTCTATGACAACTCTTTTACTTTCCTTTTAGCGTTTAGCTTGGGGCCCAATTGTTAATACAATGAGGACATTTGCAAAGTGTATTAATTTTATTTTTTCAGGCTAGGGCGTATTGCAGGATACGTTTGTTTATATAATTTTTGCCTAGAAATATCTGCCTAGTATCTTTTTCTTTTGCTATGAGGATTGATAGGAGGATTTGTTTTGGAATTAGCAAGTTATCTGCACACAAAAATGCCCACTTTGCAGGAGAAGGTTGCGCTGTTGCGAATTAGTTTTTAAGCGGAATTGCGCCATTGGAATAAGTGCGTTTTGATTGCGGATTAAGTCTTAAGATGCAGCAATTGCGCCATACGCCATTAAATATGCACCTAAGTAGACATCTATTATCTTATAAAGTATTGCGTTGCGCTTATTTACGAACTAGCTTTTAAGCGGCATTGCGTCTTAGACAAGAAGTGCGTTACTATTGCGGATTTGTTTGTAAGTTGCGCCAGTTGCGCTATTGCGGCTAGTTTTACATGAATTCTATGCGCCCATTATGCGGAAATAAATTTAATTGCGTTGCTCTTATGTGTGGATTACTTTTCTACCGAGTGGTGCATTTGCGTTATGTAGGCTAATCGAATTCCAAAGCGCTTAATTCGCGGAAAAAAATTACGTATCCTGCAATCTTCGTTCACTTCCCTGCGCAGGGTAACAGTGATAGAATTATATTTGTGTTTTATTTTTTATTGCATTTCTGGCCAGATTGTATTATGTATATTTTCTATGTGTCCATCAATCTAATTTAGAGCCTTTGCAGAAAATACCTGTCTCTTTTACCTATCCTTGCCCCTCAGAGACAGACGCGTCCACGTCGCGAGGGGTGGGCGTCAATTTTACATCTTGATAGTACTGAATAAAATCAAAAACAAGTGTAAAATTGATGGCTAAGTTCTGTCATAGTTTTAACTAATCAATTAAGATGAAATTTATCAGTACGAAAATTATGTACACTGATATAATTAGAAAAACAGAAAAGCTAAGTTTAAAAAAGGTTTTCAGCGTAACAAACTTTGGGTATAAAGAAACGTGTGTGACCTTTGTCAATCGTTTCTTCCGCAACAAGTTTGAGTTTGCGACTTTAATAATTGGGCAGACGTCACGAGCACGTGCTTCTATAATTAACTGTGGAACGTGAACATATGCGTTTCTTTAATTTTTTTTTTTAATATGGCTATATATGCGAACATATTCAGTGATTCATATTTATATAAACGCTCTAGAATTATGTGTCGCCAAATGATGGGCGCACAAACCGTCAAAGTCAATTGGACTTTCCTTTGTCGCTCGTTAATTGACTGAATGAGATGAAGCACAGCATCCGAATGCATTATTGTTGTCTTCAACTCAGATAACTTTTTGCCTCTTATGTACTGTTGTGTTATTATCAGTTTAAATCACAGCTGTACAGCTTGGTTGTGATTTGCATTCAAAGTTCAATGATTTACTCGGAAAATAATTTAAAAAAAAAAAAAAAAAAACTAGAGAATGACATTGCGGAAATAACTCATATGATTACATCTATTGCGGCAGCTTTAAGTAGTGATTTCATGGTTTAAACTATTTGTGGCGGTATACCTTTAAAACAAATCATGTGAATGTGAAAGATACTTGCGATTTGAATGATTCACTTGATTCAGTCATTCTCATGACGTTGAGAGATACACATCTCGTTTGAATAAATTATAGTTCCTGATCAAACAAATTCAGAAATTAACGCAAAAAAAAGTTGATTGCTACTTTGTTGGCTGTAATTTAAATTTCATCAAACCTGAACCATTTATCATTAAATTCCATCGTGAATAACCGCATTCTCAAAACGTCAATCTTAACATTTGCTGCTTTGATAACAGTGCAACACAACTGATAACCCGTTCGGCGTCAGTGCCTAGCCCGCGGCCGCATGAATAGCAAGATTTTATTTATAAACGTGACTTTTGATTTCACTCATCATAGAAATGCAAAAAATTGCTAACATTCCGGCAATTGCGGTACGGCAAACACAATCAACGAAACAAAAGAGTGTACAATAACTATCTAATTGGATTAGTGCCGACAACGAGCGGAACAGAGTTAGTCGGTGTATGACGATAACATTTTTGATTAGCGTAAATAATGTACCAACATGTGCGCGGCGACGACTAACGATCGACGACGTACCTTTGTGCACACTGTGCAACACTCAGGTGGGTTACAACAACTGACAGCATTGAGGAGGTCTGCATTTGGTTCAAAAATGTAAATTGAACATAGTACCACCAGTGTGCTAGCTGTCATTCTGTTGTGTTTCTTGTTAATTTTGTTTGTTTCCAAAGAAGTTGTGAATATGTTCTTTGTTTTCTGGCAACCTGTTGATTGAGTTGCTATAGTGATGTGAAACCACAACTGAGACAAATGAAACTCAAATTAGAACTTATTGCTTCAACCCACTGCGACAAGAGCTGCCTTGAAACCACAAGTGATTTTTGGCTTTAAATTTATATTTAGAATGCATCGAAGTACAAGTGATTTAATTCCAGAATACACCAAAGAAGATCGCAAGTTCCTTTCAGGTTTACACACATCAAAATCAATTCAATTCCAAGCTTTATGTCATCACTATTCTTCTTTTTTCCAAACCTACAAAATTATAATCCTGTGTTTTTGATTTTCAGAGAGGAGAGGTAGTCTCATCATCGTGACAATAACCATTTTGATAATAATCATTATAGTCATCGCTGGAGTTTGTGCAGCTGCGTTATTAGAGAAATCAGAATCGCAAGTGGTTATTCTATGGCTGATTGGTGTCCTCATTGTGGTGGGTTTAATCTCTTTCACATTTCTGGAAATCCAGCGGCGCAATGCCGCTAGGAATCGTGACATGGGTGCTACTGAATATGTCCAGCAAATTTATGAACAGCAACAGCGACAAGGGCAATTGTCGCAGAACAAAAGCGCAACGTGGGCGCTTGCTGAACCTTGGCGATACAGTCAGCGAACCACGCTTAAAGCACCTCATTATGACACCTAAAATATTTATTTGAGACATTGAGTTGGTATTATTTTTATAGCTGAATGTTTTTTATTTAATCAATCTTGAATTAATTACTGTCTTAATTTGAATTTTTTGCGATGAAAAGTTTATAATATTCTAAGAATTGACAGAGATATTTATTGGGTTAATATGACTGGAGTCAAATAATAAATAATCATAAAATCAAATATTAATACTCAAAATAAATGGGTAATTCGGCAAATGTTTTGAATTTCAAGTTTTTCTAAGATTTGATTTATTGATGTCAATATTATGTTCACACCTAAATTTGTTTTTAAACCGAGATTCTCTGTTTTACTAACTGGTTTTGAAGAATCTATATATATATATATTTTTATTTTCCCATTTCCAAGCTTAAATTTGAAATTTGCTGCTTGTTTTGCAATAATTCCCGAACATTTCCGACTGGTAGAGTGCGCCAGTGTCTCAAAGAGGTTAGATAACAGCTGTCGCAAACGCCGTCTCGGATCTCACCGGAACGTGACGTTGTGTCGTTGGTGTCGAAGTCGCTCGGCCCGGTTGTAGCACAAGGCAGAATCCATCAACGTGCGCGGAATCCGGCACGTACACATGTGATTTCGTTTCCTGCAGACCGGTGCAGCCCCACCGAAGACCACCACACATATCTCGCGCGTGCATTCTGATTTCATCTTTATTTCTAGTGTAACTCTTGTTTCATCTTTCTACATCCGTGTATCGATTTTCCGTCCCGGTGGTGCGACTGTAAATGTTCGATAATTGTCATCGTCACTGCATACCTTGCGTATTTCACCTTGAGCTGCTGAATATTCAATCATCGAGAATTTGTCATGAAAATCTAAGCAAATTGAGTAGAAGAACTATGGTATCTCAACAACAATCATTGAAAAGCATGATCTCTATTTGATTTATGCTGTGACAGCATCTGCAGTCCAACGTTTGTATAGATAAATGAAGAAATTCCCGCTGTAAGATGCCTAAATACTTTGAGCAGATTACAACCTTCAATTTTAGTTGGGATCAAGTTGCACAAGGATTTTGGGTCAGATATCCAAATCCCAATAGGTATTTCACTGGTTAATATCATGTTTGATTAGTTTAGTGTTCTTTATTTTTGTAGTAAACATGTTTTGACTGAGGACACAGTTGCCAGAGAAGTGAGAGAAGATCTGTTGGTTACAAAACGCTTGCTGAGCAAGACAAATGCTACTCCAAAGTGGGCTGAAAGGTTCATCAATACAAAACACGTTTTTATTGTGGAAGAATCCCATGTTGATCCTAAGAACAAAACACTTACAACATACACAAGGAATTTAGGTTTTGCAAAAGTGATGGTAAATCTAATTGGTCTTATCTACTTTATTACCTTCAATATAAGTTTGCACTTTGTCTCTTATTTAGAGTATCACAGAAAAGGTAGTCTACAAACAGTGTGACAGTAATCCGTGCAACACCATTGCTATAAGGTCAGCATGGATTGATTCTCAAGTAAGAGGTTTCAGCAAGGCAATCTGTGCTTTTGGTTATGAAAGATTCAAGAAGAACTGTAACAAAATGGTACGTGCAACAGATAAAATCAAGGTCTCCTTTAAATTTAGATGTTTGTTGACACTGTTCTTAGGTTTTTGGGTTCAACCATGTCTTAGGTAACCTTTATCCACATCAAAATCCCCTGACAGTTGCACATTATGCAGCAGCGACCAACAAACTGAAGGATGCAGCAAAGAACGCCTCTCAATTGGCGAAAGCAAAAGCAGCACCCATTTACGCGTCCCTGCAACCAAATCAGTCGTAATCGTTGATTTAATTCAAGCAAACCAGCATTAAGGTTTAATGAGTGTAATGCAGTGAACATTTGTGCATGTTGTTTGAATTGTTGACTTTGGGATGTGTTAGTTTTACTGCCTAAACAAGTTTGCAAATGATGTGCATAATTTGTAGATGGGGAATTTTACCAATGTAAACTGAAGAGATTGAGGCATTTACCATTTTACAATGTAATCATTCCTTGCAAATGTTGCAATGGTTTTAAATTTCTATTGATCAATTTGCTTTCTTGATTTGAATTCATCGTCTAACGAAACAAGTGGTCGGTTAAATTGTTACAGGTTAGGCTTAAGAACACACGGCGGATGCGAGCGTGAAAATTGGAACCTATTGGCAGAAAATTGCTTTTATCTTTCTCGTTCGTTCGTTAATTTCGAAATGGAAGACGATACGACTACGAATGTTAGATAATTGTTGCAAATTAGGTAATTACCCTAGGACGTAGTTAATTGTCATTGTTGAAGGGACAAGTATTAAGATTAGAGTTTTAACATTTTTCTTAGGGATCACCAACGAAAATAAAGTTACGAATGACCGCAATATTTAGTACTTATCTAAGGTTTGAGGATTTAAATTACATTCTAACATTGGCTTGGTATATATAATTGTATGACTAGTCAATTTATATTTTATTAAGTGTATGAGACAAGGGCCATAAATTCTAGAGTAAATTGTGTTTATATTGAATGCATACATTCTCAGCTATCATTAAATTTAAAATATAGTTACTCGATAATGGTATTTGGTAAATGCTTACGAGGAGATATTAGAATATTCCATTATTGAAGTATTTTGTAAATATTAGTATGTAGTTCCATCCAATGTGAGGAATAAAGAGTTTGAGTTCATTTGGGGGAGCACATGTTTTATTACATATAACAGCTGTTGCTGAGCAGTAATTCCAAGAACAATGCGATTTGCTTTAACATTATCTTGTTTAGTTAATAATCTTTGAGATAACATTAACTTTCTAAACAACACTTAAATAATATCGCCTCTGGCAATAAAGACAAACAATTATGCCAAGACAAGTTAATCAGAAATATGGCTCCTGAATACTTATCACATGGACAACATGCACAATTAGTTCCTTCCCATTCGCTTGTATTACTTCTGCGGCCTTTTTCGTAGTGCATTCAGTATTTAGCTTACATGCAACTTGAATTGTATTTATCTGTATTAGCAGCTATGGTCTCAATTTCCTCTGGAATTATTCCTTGATTCTCGCATTGCATTCCAAGTGCGTGAATGTCGCCGCCAGATACTGTTCCTGCTTATCTATCATTTTCGGCTATTTACATAATTGTTAACTTATATGCCAGCAAAAATGACTGGTAACCGATAAAAATGATAAAATGCATCGACGAAGCAAGTTCGCGTTATTCATAAATGATATGTGTAAGTCCGGCTTTGGTAAAAGTAGACACAGCAAGGGAAACAAAATTGAGAATGAAGAAGCTTAGTAAAATATGAACATATTGAACAAACCCAACGTAATTTATTCAATCAAAATCATGTGACACATAATTAAATATATTTCTCTTTCAATCTCATTTGCATCTCAATAGAAACAATCATAATATATATTCTGTAGGTGCACGTTATCGCCATCCGCTATCAAATTAATAAAGAATAATGACATAGAGGTTGTTGATAGTTAAATACATGCACATTAATTCCGCACAGAATTTGCGCATATAACATTTAGGATTAATTAATACCGTGACAGCTTACAAGCTGAATAGAAACATCGTTATATAGTTACAATCTAGAATAATTATTTATGAAATACTGTCAGTATTATTTTGATTCTAGGCGTATTGAAAAGGTATATTTTAGAGAAGAGTGAAAGAGTATTTAAGTACTACTAAATTGGGGTTTAATACAAGGATACTATGGAGGATAGTATGTTTGTGTCTGTCTTCCTGATCGTACAAAATGAGGTAGAACTTCTAGAAAATCAATTCGCTCGCAATACAATATGGCAGCTCCATGATGGCAGTTATTATCATCGGTTAAGTCTTACGTTCTGTGTTACACATCTACTACTTGTTTAAAATGTACCTCTAGTAAAAATGTTATGTCTTAAAATATTTTCCATTCCGTACAAATCTTTGACTATACCTTACTCTCTTCCACAGCATAAAACTCTTTCTTCAACAAATCCATCTCAATATGATCAACTCATGACTCATGATTATTGTTCCTACTAAAGCCATCTCACACCGATGACTCATCAATCACAGTGATGACCCTATTGGGAAATACCTTCCACTTGGAGTTACTACGCCCCATAGTATTGTCATCCTCAACGCCATGACCATTGAGTGCTTCTTCATTGGCCTTTGACCTAGCCAATGACCATCGCCTCCCTTTGCGGTCCAAGATAACCGGCATTTCAGCAATGAGGTTATTCTCAAACTCACTGAGCATTAGGTAATTCTCGACTTTATTGCAGGACGTGATACAGTCTCCTATATAGTCCAGATCATCAAGGAGATTATCGGGGAGGTCCATGTCAGCTATACCTTCCTCGGAAATACAAGTGAGTTCCTTTTGATCTAATGTTCCAACTATGTTGTCAATAATTGGTTGATTGGGAGATATATCTGCGCCGAGGACAATAGCGGCTGCTGCAGCCCCTGCAGCGATACCCCCTGGATCATTGTCAGGTTCCTGAGAGAATGATAGTTTGCGGCGTTTCGGGCATGCGTCAGATACACATAGATGACGGGTGCCATTTTCTCGGGTGTGTTTATGTCGTGAGATATTGCGGCGATGGAGGTCGATTAGAAAGAGGGTGAGGCTGCCGACTATTACACAGGTGGAGCTGAAGTAATATCCTGCACGATCACCACAACGTTCATTCATATAACCTGAAAAATATGCTATTGAAATGGATCGCCCCAGATTACATTAGATACCTGAAAATGGTACTCCAATCACAATAGGAATTGCTTGTGAACATTGTACGAATCCCCATGTTCGAGCGAAGTTCCTAGCTCTGACTCTTTCGTATGTGTACATCTTGAGCGAGTAGTGATAACCACCACAAAATATCCCTGCAAGAAATAATGAATCATTGATACGATTGAAATATTCGTCCCAACCAAAATTAGATCAACTCACCGTAAATCCATGCAAACATCACATAGGCATGATAATTCCCGCTAACAACTGTGAATGCTAAAATGGACAACCCACACATGAACACAGCAGTTTGCGTCAAATACTGTCTAGCAATACGACACTCCGTTGAATTGTGCAGGACCAACGTGCTAAACACCACACAACCTACAGTCCAAGCTAGTCCCAGATACACCTGAAGGAAGACCGTAGAATCGCCCAGGCCCTCAACTTCTGCCTGATAAGCCAAATAGAATAGAGGTGTGTTGATTCCAAACGCAGATATACCAGTCGAGACCAACAGAATCCGCACTGTTTTACTCTTGAGCGTACTGAAATCAAAGAATGGGACTTTGTCTTCTATTTTATTCTTGTCTTTGATCTTTCGCTTTTGATTCTTAATGTGTAGAATTGCGCGGCGTTGAGGGTGGTAGAGACTTGCAGAACGATAGAATGTACCTAAGATGAAGGTTGCTGTAACTGCTCCAGTTACAACTTGAAGACCAAGACGCCACCCAAGTGCACTAAATCCACAAACATTACATCTTAATAAGGGTTGCTAAGACTAGAGTGCTAATGAATACCCGATAGTTCCTCGAATTATAGTTGACATCACAGCAATTCCCACTCCACTTCCACTTACAATGAAGATCTCGACAAATTCCCGGCGTCGTTTGAAATATTGAGCAACCATTAGGGTTGAGCAGTCGCGCGTGATGCCCACGCCAATTCCAACAACGGTGCCGTAACTAAAACGCAAGCAGCATTGTAAGTAAACGGAAATGTCTTTGTTTTTAAGTCCTCAGTCAGCTACTAATAATAAGTCGTATATATCACGCATTTCAAGTCCTCCAATCGATTGACCAGTGACCATGAATTACAATGCGAAAGATAGTTGACAAACTTGGTTGACTCTTGAATTTGATGGGAAAGAAGGGTAGTTATCGCTTCCGGATTGTGCGATGGTACAAACAAGGCACTTTTAGATTATTCGGATTCTGGGAATTTGCTTTTTTGTACCCTTTCGTTGCTGCGTACTGATAAACATTATCCCTAGACTAGATTTAATCTAATTTGATCCTTAAAATACCCATAGCCAATATCCTTCTGTTTATTTAAGTGAATTCCGTAGAAGGAAATTGATGATGAGGTAGAAAATACGAACATAGGGTTACAGTAATAATTTAGCTTTTCATTTGCCTGCATCTCCTGCGCCATTATTAGCATAATAATACAATCTGCATGGAACTACCTCCTTCCCTAGTGATCATACTTACCTAAAAAATAATTGATGAAATTGCGTAGCAAAGGAGGTGAATAAGCAACCTAATGCCGTGATCAGTCCACCCATGACAGCTGTAACTCGGGTAGATTTCCGCCGACAGAATGCGATTGTTACTGGCGAAATTAAAAGAGCAACTCCTGTGGACATCGCACCCAACCATCCTGAAACATACCAGTTAAAATATTAAATAATATGAAGAAAAACAATTGTTACGTCTGTTTATAGTGGTAATCTAATTTAGAAATAGTTGGGGAGCATGAGAGTATGAGGAATTAGAAAAATTTGAAATCATTAATTACTATTAAGGAGTTGAGTTTTTTCAAGTATTTTCTGTAAAGGAAGCTGAAGCAAATAATGATTTGGACTTGCGGATTAACTTATATTTGATTTTTTCGATTGCGTTGAAGTTAAATGTATTTAAGTTGGTTGCTATTCGAAGACTATGTCACGCTAAATTCTTAAGTTATATTTATTGGCTTAAATTTATGATACTTTATCCGCAGTAGTAGATATTGTATCTTACACATTAACGCATTTTTGAGGTGTCAATAAGGGAAACTTTCGTATTTTTTCCGAATTGTTCTTATCTTACTTCATTTTTCTGAAAGCACATATACACAATTTATTAAGAACAGTTTATATTCTGAGAATAATTATAATCCTAGAAATAGTTTTGTTCTCTAGTAATATTCCAGTTCTTTGCTGATACCTGTTGGTTGTTCCATTTCCTTCGCGAATTTTCGATTAATCTCCAAACTGAACAATCCATATGATAGCATTATACCATTCCCTAGAATGTGCACCAATACACCAGCGACGAGTACAATCCACCCCCAACCGCCTTCCGGATAATAATGTTGCTTTAATGTGAGCAGTTGTCGTAAATCTGCAACCAAACGTGCTGCACGACTAGCAGGCACATCTTCGACGCCTGATCCCTATAAAATGTACATTTCATCCCTGTTAACTTTTTTACAAGTTAATTAGCTTTAGTAGCGTTTGATCAGAGTGCAATCTAATTTTATTAAGTTAAAATTGGTGTTTTACCCCGTAAAAACTTCCCAATCCTGAGTCATGATGTGATAACTGCGGCAGTGAGCGCGATCGCGATATGCCGTTTCGTTTCTTATCTGATCTTCTTGCACTACCACCGCCTCCGGTGCTTACTGCACTGCTACTGTTCTCGTCCAGATCACCATCGCCGCCACAGCCAGAGCAACTGAGGTTACGGCCATCACTAGAATATTCCTCATCGGTCGCCATAGTTGTTCTTATTTTGGGTTTGGTTGGTTTTAATGTCGTGTTTCAATCACATTTTATTTGCTTCCTAATTTGAGAGATAATTAAATTACTCCCATTTAATATTTTATGTATTGTAAGCAAAATGAAGTACAGAAACTATTTTTTTGTTTGCTGCGTCAGGTTGGTGGCCTATTTTACATTGCGTTTTGCGTTCTGAATAGAAATTACAGACTCGATGTCTGCTCAAGTTAACCATCTAGTTGGTTGTAATCTGGTATACTGGTTATCTTGTCATCTCATTATCGCTCGTGTTCATAACGTGCTCCCGACATCATCAAATTAACTCGATTGCTTCGCCGAGCGGAGGTTGGTGATTTCAGTTGGCCATTTTGGGTTAACAGCCTTTTGCATTCTACATGGACTGTATGTACTTGACAATTAACTTAAGCTTCATACAGACTTCTAGAGGGCTTATTTCAGTATGTAGTCATGTATTAAAGCTTAACTTGCGGTAATATTTGTTGGGATTTGTTGTTGGTTGGGCGTGCTGCTAACTCTGGTAAACGCTGGGAAACTCGAGGAAACTATGTTAATTTCTTTACTGGAG